>CM072514.1:50424904-50524904 GCA_036898135.1 Oncomelania hupensis | reverse complement strand
CTGTGACTCCACGCACAACCGCATCAGTCTTGAGTCACGCGTGTGCTTTCAAATTCAGTACAACTTCAAAGTTTAATTTAAAAACTCGTCAATAGACTTACTCAACTCTCAGAAAGTTGCGCAGATTCAGCTGTCAGATCTCAATAGTTGCCTTCAATCAATTATCAAAAACAGTTGTTTCGTTCGCAGAACATTGTGCTGATTCATAAAAAAAAATCGAACAAGAACTTTAACGACTAAAATAATTGTTAAAATGGAGACATTCAGCGAGAGGAAAACACTATAATATTGATAAAAGTTGCTAACAGACACTATGTTAATAAAAGTTGCTAACAGACACTATGCTGATGAAAGTTGCTAACAGACACTATATTGATAAAAGTTGCTAACAGACACTATGTTGATAAAAGTTGCTAAGTAACAGACACTATATTGATAAAAGTTGCTAACAGACACTATGTTGATAAAAATTGCTAAGTAACAGACACTATCATGTCTATGTTGATAAAAGTTGCTAACAGACACTATGCTGATGAAAGTTGCTAACAGACACTATATTGATAAAAGTTGCTAACATACACTATGTTGATGAAAGTTGCTAACAGACACTATGTTGATAAAAGTTGCTAACAGACACTATGTTGATGAAAGTTGCTAACAGACACTATATTGATAAAAGTTGCTAACATACACTACGTTGATGAAAGTTGCTAACAGACACTATGTTGATAAAAGTTGCTAACAGACACTATGTTGATGAAAGTTGCTGACACTATGTTGATAAAAGTTGCTAACAGACACTATGCTGATGAAAGCTGCTAACAGACGCTATGTTGATGAGAGTTGCTAACAGACACTATGTGGATTAAAGTTGCTAACAGACGTTAGGTTGATACAAGTTGTTAACAAAGCAGAATCTTTACAAAAATTTCATTTTCAACAACCATTAGCATACCGACAACAAATCAATTTATAAATCAACGTGCCAAGTTTTAAATGATCAGCCACAGGACACAGCATCTTTGTATACACGCCTATTTTAGTTGGTTGTTTAATTTTACTTATTGTTTAATTGTTACTTCTAATTTTAACTACCTGTTGAAGAGATCTTGATGTTCCGCAATTACCAAACTCTTAACACATATATTAGGATTCATAACAATGACAACTAGGCATCACATCACAAATACACGGAACTGTCAACAACAGGAGAAACCACCCTGAAACATCAGCAAACAAAGTCAAGACGACCCATGTCCTAAGAAAAAAATCACTACAAGCATTCGAGATTTCCTTAGGATTCCTTGAGCTGGACTAAAAGCACAAATACCACACCATCATGATAGTGATATTTATTCTGACCATAGTCTGTGACTAAAGACGAAGTCGTTTAATATTTTTTACTTGATCTTCAGAGTGCGAGAGACAAAGAACTGCACTGAATACAGATCAAGTGCATACATAAAAGATTTCGAGCTGTTACAAAGATCGCTAAGAAGGTGGGCCTAACGCCTCCAGCCCTAAATGTTCTATGAAGCTCGACCATAAATTCTGTACGAGTGTAGTGTAACGCTACACAAAGGTCAAAGCACAAGTTGACGCCTCGCTACAAGTCCCCTGGGAGTTGTCCTGCAAACCGATGGCGATTCCTTTATACGCGCATCTGTCGCAAACAGGACCAACCATTTAATTATTTCTAGCATAACAGAAGAATACATTTGGGAACGAGGAAGAATGCAACGAGTGACTTTATAATGCAGATAGCATCTGTCGAGCTGTTTTATCTCTCGAAAAAAATAATTTGCATGAACGTTAATTTTTTTACATTCTGATTGTCAAAGAAGAGTACATTACTCGTTTCTTTACACTTCCATAAAATTTGCGTATGAACTAGCCCAGGTCACGAAGTAGGCAAAATCCAAACGAATATTAAAAAGCCCCATTTCATTCATAAATAAGGTATCTTCGTATCTCATGTCTTCCACACTCTGTAAAAAGAACCAAATTTTAACCAAAAAACAGAGAAACAGTTCATTCATAAATAATGTCACATTAATATCTCACGCTTTGGTGAGTACGTGAATGAATGATTGAACACTGAGGTTTAACGTCTACACCCACCATTGGCGATATGGCAGACGGGGATAACCATCCCATGGAACAAGGTGTAGGGTCATAGAGACCTAAATCAACAATGAACCACAATAGCAATCATAAACTTTTATTTCGCCCTCCCCGGGATTCGAACCTGGGTCATCGGTGTGCCAGGCGAACACTCTCCAACTTTAGCTACGGCAGTGGGACAAGTTCTTGAAGAATCAACATTGGTGATGCGGGTTACATCAATAAGAGATAAAGTATCTTTATAAGCTCGCTATAACTTAAAAAGGTGAACTCCACTTAATTTCTCATTCCTCCCCTTTTCACCCCCGTTCCTCCGCCGCCGCCCCATCTTCCTCCCCATCCCCAAACAATTTTGCGATTCTAATCAGGGCACAATTACGCGATTTAAAAAATCTATTGTTGATCAGTTTCGAATATAAAAACAAGTAATTGACAAACGTGTATTATTCCTGCAACAAACAAACAAACAAAAGTTTCTTACACTCCCAGCCTAAACTCCAAGCATTCTATAAAATAGTCAGGAGCACAAGACGACCAGGCTAAGGTAAGAATGATTCAGAGAACACCATAAGCCTTTCAGTTTAGTGTTTAACTTTCCTGTGATGCTAAAGTCAAAAGCACTCAACCAACAGACATCAAACACTCCAACTGCCGAAAGATAAAAGACCTAACAGGAACTAATCCGCCATTAGAGCCGCAAAAAATGTAAATCAATAATCATCAAAAGACTTCAGCATGGGCCAGACCTATAGCTAAACCTATTACTCAAGCGTAACGGGGACTGATGAAACCAGAAAGACATCAGAACCGTGAAACAGCCCCTGTGAAATCGTGACTCAAAGTGAATTTCTAGATTAATAGGAAGCGCCCGACTATTCAGTTTCTGGTCTTCCGCCGAATTCCATACTGGAAAATAATTAACCCAACGGGTTTTTACTTAGAACGTACTTCCACCACATCAATGTTTTGGTTTCAAATAAAATCTTGTTTTTTCCTCAAATTTTTTAATTTACCTCCCGCCCCCTCCTTCCCCTCCCCCCTTTAAATAAATAAATAAAATAATTTACAAAACTTAATGTTAAATACATTTTTTTTAAATAACAAAGATATCACCATGTACAGGAAAATTGTAGATAACAGAAACTTTCCACTATGTTTTATTATTTGTAAACATCCGATTCACGTAAAGTGAACTAATACTGAATGAACAAAACAAACAAAACCAAAATGAATGCCCTCACAGCCACATTTCACGAACTTAAAGACAGATAGCCTAGCAACAACTAATTATGAAGTTTCCGAGTCGAAGCAAGTCAGAGGTCTGATGGATAGAGCTGTCCTAAAACAAAGTGTCGTCAACAGTAACAGTTATTCAAGTCCAAACCGGGATGACAGAGATTGTTTAGTCCCAGTTAACTTTTAAGGCACCGCAGTATTGATCACTACATGAGAGGCAACAACTCCGCTTGAAAGGTTTCCACGTGGGGGTGCCGGGGGTTTCTGTATATATATTATCCCCACTTTCTGGAAATGTAGTGCTTTAAATTCCCACTGTCGCTGTCTTTCTACTTTGTTCTTTCTCATTCATATTCTGTTCTATCAATCTACTATACTATCTTCTTTGATAGACCATTTATCTACCTTTTTTCTTGGAAACTCTTCCGGGACAAAACTCCTCATTTGTGTGTCAGGTCTGTTTGATCAGCTTGGGAATATTGGATGCTTTCTGCCAAATGGTCACTGGGGCTTCCTATGACATCATTATTTAGCAATGTAGGCATTTTATATGTATGTGTTTTGTTGATATTTTATAACTGTAACATCAGAAATGTTTCCGACAAACATGTGGTAACAGCTTAGAGATAAACAGATAGTATTGAATAAAATCTGAGGTTAATTTACCAGCCCTCTAAAGGAAAGTTTGCCTATGTTAAATTAACCGCCTTGAGACGTTCACTCCGGAGACAACCAAGCAGACCTCTATAAACCGGAATGTTAGTTAGCTTACTTAACCATCTGACCAGGGTCTCTTGACCGCTAAATAGCCCTGCGACTCATATCTCTTTTAGATCTACACTGCCTTCCTTCCCTGACACGCGAAGTTTTAGACGTAACCGATAGGGGCTCAAAACCAGGACAGGAGAGCAGAATTTCCAAAAGAAGTTTCATGTAGTCGCGAGAGTGAGGCGAGAACCGGGAGAATTAAATGATTGATCGGAGATGAGGTAGAGGCCCCTGCTTATCTCTGAATAGGCAGCTTTAGCCAGTCAGTCGAATACGAAGTGTGGAGCCACGAGGGTCAAAAAGGAGCAAACTGAAGTGAACGATTATCCTCGGTCATCATCAAGAAAGTGACAGACTAGAGACGGTTTTACGATTCCCAGAGACTAGAAAATCAGCTCTGGGACGGTTTGTGGAGTCAACGCATGATGCTTGCTCCCGTGGAAAAGAAGGAGATCATCTAGGAGATTCTACCTCGCCACGTCCGGCCCCGTAGCTACCCGACTCGCCCGATCAGCCTGAGAGCGACCAGACTCCCTCAGGGTAACCACCAGACTCAAGCACGCCCAGCCGCAGAGCAGCTAAGTCCCTCTCAACTGCAACTGACATAGAACTACTCGGAAGAATATTAGACCACCAGAACAATATTGATTGATTGATTGATTGATTGATTGTTGCTTTAGGTCCAGCGGACTCCTCCGAGCCAAATCAGGACCGGACAACCCCCGATCCGCATAAAAGATCTGCCGAAACAACCCTAGTGGGAAAATTGAATGCCCTCCACCGGCCAGCCACTTTACAATAAAGACATCCCACGCAGGGGACGGCTGAGGCTTTACCCCAACTACTCGAACCCCCGGTTACAAAAACAAAATAGAATACAAACATCATTATAAATTATCAACAAAACACATACATATAAAATGCCTATATTGCTAAATAATAACATCATAGGAAGCCCTATTGACCACCCGGCAGAAAGCGTCCAACACTCCCAAGCTGATCCAACAGACCTCATACACAAACAAGGAGTCTTGTCCAGGAAGAGTTTTCAAGAAAAAAGGTAGGTCATTGATCTAGCGAAGAAGAAGATAGTATAGCAGAGTGATAGGACAGAGCAGGAATGGGAAAGAGCAAATGAGGAAGACAGCGACAGTGGGAATTTAAAGCACTAAATTTCCACAAAGTGGGGATACTATTTATACTGAAACCCCCGGCACTCCAACGGGGGTACTGTTGCCGCAGTGAATCAGTCATTCCTATAAAGGAAAGACAGGTTTTCAACTGGGGCTTTCACTTTTCCCTTTATAGGTTAGAACAATCTACAGTGGCAAGATTGCTCATGACCCCAAGGGGTACCAGAACAATATTAGAACACCAGAACAATATTAGACTTGCTTAGCAAATGATGAAGAAGAACTGCTAAAGAAATAGCCCAGCACATTGAACAGTTATAGTTATTAATTTACATTTAATTGAAGTCATGTTAAATTTGCGTTGAACATACAAAAGTTCAAATCACATACATATACGACTGGTGTCATTCTATTTGTATTGTTGTGTGTCCACTAGCTCTTCTTCTCTGAGACCAAGTAAACTAGTCCTTTGATTAGTAAAAAACATTTCTTAAAGTGAGCCAATGATATTTTAAAACCCGAGAACAAATATAAATTTTATGTGACCAAGCACAGTGATTAGTCTCTCACATCGCTTTGGAATTTTGGTAAAAGAACGTCTGATAGAGGTAGCTTAATCTATCTTCAAGTCTTACTCCCCTTGTAAGATAAGTGTATCTTCTCCAGGATATCATCATAATAATGATGTTTGTATTCTATTTTGTTTTTGTAAACGGGGTTCGATAAATTAGAGTATAGCTTCAGCGTCCCCTGCGTGGGATGCCTTTTTTGTAAAATGACCAACTGGTGGAATGCCTTCAGTGTTACCACTAGGCTTGTTTTAGCTGATCTTTTATACGAATCAGGGGTGAGTCCTCTTTCAGCCAAGTTGTGGTCTTGATTTTGTGGTCCTGATTCGGCTCTTTGCAGTCCGCTGGTCCCTGTAAGCAATGAATAACAAACTAATTAGCTTGAAAGGTCTCTGATGGCAACAACAGGATCAACAATATCGCATACCCTTGTGGGAATTCAATACACTGGGTCATTCGAACTTAATGCCTATATCCTCCACAAGGCAATTTCCAATCAAATCAGCGACCATCACAGGCAATAGAAGTTTGAATAACAATTTGTCAACAAGTCTATGAGATGAAGATTGAATTATCTTCTATCAAATAACGCCTGCTTTAATTACTACATGCCACGACTAGGTTTTCTGAACCTGTGATAATAGGGTTTGTTAGCCTGTTATATCTAACCGTCACACACGCCATTGGACAACACGATGACCTGCTCACAGTGGTGAAGAAACGGAAACTCCGATGGTATGGCCACGTCACCACATCATCAGGACTTGCAAAGACCATCCTGCAAGGCACAGTGCAAGGAGGTAGAAGAGGGAGACCGAAAAAGAGGTAGGAGGACAACATTCGAGAATGGACTGGCTTGACATTGAGCGATGCCATCAAGGTTGCTGAAGACAGAAAAAGATTTGAGTACGCTGGTTAAACGATCATCTGTGGTGCCTCAACGACCTCAGAGTTACGGGATATGATAGATAGGATAGGATAGTTAGAATGGCATTCTGTACAGTCAAGCATCTTGAATAATCATTTCTTAGTACTGTTTACTAGTTTTGTTTTCATTATAGTTAAGTGTGATTGTGGATATACAGTGGGAGGGGGGAGAGGGGGCTATATAAATATATTGATCAGTTTGTTTTTGTGTGAATACAATTGGTGTAATTGTTCCCTCTGGTGTTTTATGTGTTAAATATTGAGGGGGGTGGAGGGTGGGGGGGTCTCATGTAATGAGCACACACCTGTGTGCCCACTGTTAAGGCAGCGGATGTGACACTGCACACTGAAATTCAAGCTGTATTTATACAACTATCCTGGTGCCCGTCAATCTGAAAGATGGAAACCAACATTCTCGCTCTGCGAGTGTAGATTACTCTGTGAGAATTTAAACAGCAGCAACGTATTAAGGAAAATGGAGACAGCAGAGTACCAACAGCGACAACAACAAAGAACGCTTAACTGGAACCGACGTCGTTTCCTATCTAAACAAAAGCCGTTGTTTGCTCATCACTCAAACGTTTCAAGTAGTTCACACTGAGAACGGTACCTAGGTATTTCATACTACAGTAGGGTCGCAGCAGCATCGATAGAAAGCCCGTAGCTAGAGCACTACCTCCGCATTTCAAAAAGCTTTCAGTTCCAGCACAGTTCGTAACCGTACGTTCGATGTTCATATCCGTTCTGCGGTCCTGGGACAAACAAGGATTTCGATAACACAACCACACTGAAATGGGCGGTACTGTCTGGCGATCGCCTACTTTCATTATTGTTGGGTAAAATCAATCAATGACAATTTTTAGGATGGTAGAAGACTAGCGTGATCACTGATGACTCACAATAGAAAAGACGGGCCTAATAAACGGACCGAAAGGCCACGTTTTGAGCATTATTTGTCAATATAAAGCAAATATTTGATGCATGGAGCAGACCTAAATAATTGTCCTTGACAAAAAAAAAAGTTGTCTTAGTCATGGATTTGTCCCATCTTTAGTCCCAAATTTCTTGCTGCCTCTGAACACGCATCAAAGTACAGGTCTTAATAGCTATTAAAACTAACAAACAACCCCCCCCCCCCCCCCCCCCCAAAAAAAAAAAAAAAAAAAAAAAAAAGCCTTTTCTGATCTTCAAACATTTTTGCTTTCATCGACATTATTTATATTTTAGTCAAAAACAAAACAAGGACTTGTGGACCTATCCTTCATTTCACACTTCCATTTGGTTTCGTGGTATTAAAACGTTATAGAGGTTTTTACAACATCCAACCAGTTCACAGAAACGGCTTACTTTCGGGAAAAAATCTACCACTTCCAATAGACAAGAATTACGCTAAACTATGTATTATATGTGGTTTATATTACACTATTCTCAGTATGTTGCAAGTAGCATTTTAACGGCATCACAAAACCATACCATACCCACCATAAAACACTACAGAGAAAAGGTCAATTATTACACTATCATCGACCTAGAAACTGGTACTGGAAACAAGAGATTGATAACGGGATGATGAGGTAGACATGTCCACCCTTGTCATCACGTCATTGCATCACAGGTCACGCTTTCATCGTGTCACCGCAGCCAACAGAAAATCAAGTACAACATTAGAAGGCGAAACAAGGTCCAAAGGTTCGACTGTAAGGTTGGAGGGGTGATATGTGAGTGGAGAAGAGCAAGATAGGAGGGGTAGAGGTGTCGAGGTGACGTGACGCGAACAAGTAAAACAAATACACTTTTAATTGAAAGCTCGTCCGCCGATTGATTGGGGGTAATGTAAAGGGAAGTTAGAGGGAGAAAGTCATTTAAAAAAAAAACGCTACAGAAAAGTGGAAAATGCTATACAATCCAACAAAACATAACAGCCAACCAAGATAATAGGATCTTCGTCCAAACTAGTGTCAGTCCCTTCTTGGAAACTGAAATAACATTGACTACACTGGAGGCTACCGTGCAAAGATGATACAGAATAGCTCTCATCTATTGTTTTCGCATGAATCGGCTCTGCCAAAGATCTCTCACGGCAGAAAGAACACGTGCAGGACTCAGTGCTAATCATTACAGACATCAGGACGAAAGCAACTTCATACATAAAGCAACGGTGGTGAAAAAATCTGATAATTTGCTAAATGTCGTATGTTTTAACTATACATGTATAAGCAAATAGTCACCTCTCAGCATCAAATTTAACTCTTTTTTAATTTTGTTTGTTTTGTTAATTTATTCTCGACCTTCTACGTACTATACGCTTGCCAGCGGACTAATTCCTTACTGCACGGAATCAAACACAAACCATAGAAAAAGCAAGCGGGAGTTTCAATAGCATCGATTAACAAGAATGCATTTCGTATCAGTTTGTTTCATAAGTACTAACAAAATCCAGCTTTGCTACTGCTTATAAAACTACACAAAGAATTTGCTATACTAAAAAATAATTATACAGAATGAAAGGATTGTTGCGAAATGCGCAGAGACCAACGCAACAGCTGCATAATTTACGGCAAGTATAAACCAAGAATAGAACGGCGGTTAACAGATCAACGAATGCAAAACAAATAGAAGATGCTCAAGATGTCGCGTACATCACTGCCTTAATGATAATTAAATATAGCCAAGCAACTTTCATTTGACTTTTTTGCACACACACGCACACACCACAAGTCCTCACAACTGACACACGATGGAAAAAAATCACCGTCATAAAAGACATCTTACCACAAGAATCCAAATCCAAACACACCAACTTCCATTACAATACAAGAAACAGGAGCACATCTACACTGGCCGATCTGAAACGGCCCTCCGAAACGGTGTCAAGACGCTTATCGACATACAAACCAACATGAACGCCGATACCAATAAAAATGTTCGACCTGCTTTCTGGTACCGCTGTAACATCGTCAAAGTTTCGGATATCTTATTTTAGACGGGCGCCTTTGCGCATGCGCTAGGTTAAGTCGGGCCAGCTTTTTCACGATGTTCTTAGGGAGCTTGAAGAAGCGCATGACAGTCCAAGCAGCGCCGAGATCTTGCTCACAGACCCACGGGAGGAAAGGGGAGAGTGAGGGGGAGGGGGGAGCCAAAAACAACCTACGGTGGTCACTGCATCAACGCAAACAAAACACGCACACGAGAGAAAACAAATCTGGGCGTTCCCGGCCACAGAATCACATCTGTTCATAACAAACACAACAACAGCAACGGAACTTCCGAAGACTGCCACTACGACTTCATCTCTATCAAACCTGCTTAATGACAACTTGTAACAAAGAAGCTTCCAAGCGACGTGAGAAAGAAATGAACAGCAGCGCATTATCAGGGGAAAGCTGACTTGAGGTGGTGCTAAAACCCAAGAAAGAAAATTCAGAGTATCGTGTGACATTGCTTGAGCTTGAAGCATGTAATAGGGCGGCTTATCCACGCAAATATAGCATGTTCAGTGCAGGCATGTGACCTAGGATGTGGAGATAAGAGAAGAAGGGTACGTTAGTGAAGTGAAAGACAGGATTACTTGATTACTTTATTTTGTGGTAGGATTCATTACTGCGAGGCCTAAACTAAGACAACAAGACGTATGGGGATAAACCATCGCTTGCAACGCGTTTTCAAATGGGACTGTCTAGGGCAATTTGTTTAGGACCGCTCCGTGCATCAGGCCTCAGATTGACGCTTGTTTTTGGAAACAGGTGGAGCAAGCCAAATCAAATTGCAACCAGTCATCGAAGCAGGAGTTGGGGGGAGGGGAGGTGTAGCGAGAGGGCGAAATCCTGGCAAAGGAGGTAACAAGCGTGAAGAAGCAGGCACGTGGATTCCGTCCCTCTACAGACTAGGGAAGTTGCTGATTCAGGTAAAGTGGTTCCAGACGTATTAGATCACATTCAGCGGTTTCCCGACCACTTTCGTCCTCATGGCTGGCAAACCCTAGTTAACAAGGTCTCAATTCGGATATGGAAAATTAAATATATATTTTAAAATTTAAAAAAACAACACAATTTCCTTTATAAAATGCTCCTACTACTTTAAGAAATTATAACAGCTTGCAAAGGTTTATTAAGTTGAAATCGAAGCAATACAATAAATTCGATGCAAGAGTGCATCTGTGATGTCAAGTCCTGGATGACGTTCAACAAATTGAAACTTAATGACGAAAAGACATAAGCCATAATTATTTCATCTCCTCGCATAACAACATCTCGGCTTCCATCTTCCTTTGTTGTTGGTAACTCTGTTGTCCAGTTTTCTGATTCTGTCAAAAACTTGGGCGTGATTTTGGACTCTCACCTGACTATGCAAGCTCACATTCAAACTCTAATCCGAAACCTAAATTTTGAACTCCGTCGAATCAACAACATCCGTCACTTTCTGTCTGCCAAAGCCACTCAAACTCTTGTCTCAGCTTTCATTCTCTCACGGCTTGACTATTGTAACTCTCTCTTCTGTGGTTGCCCGGACTATCTATTGCAAAGACTTCAAAAGATTCAAAATAATGCCGCCCGTCTCATTCTTCGCATTCCAAGATCTGCCCATGTAACTCCTCATCTTAAATCCCTAAACTGGCTTCCCATCGAACAAAGAATTGAGTACAAAATTGCTTGCCTCTGCTTCAATGCTCTTTTTTCATCCGGCCCTTCTTATCTCAAACGATGGTCACCCCTACATACCCTCTAGAACCCTTCGATCTTCTTATGCCCAAAATCTCTGCATTCTACGAGTGAACAAATCTTTTGGTGAACGCTCATTTTCATTTTCTGCTCCCACTGTCTAGAACTCCCTTCCCACGTCTCTCCATTCTTCCCAAACATCTGCTGCCTTTCGTTTTGGCCTCAAGACCCATCTGTTCAAACGCTCCTTTGATGACACCACAATGTAAATTCGTGTTGAACTCTGTATAAGTGTGTGAATGTGTGTGAATGTGTGTGCGTGTTCATATTATTTAATGAAATTTTGTATGTTTTGTTTACCATGTTTTATATTGTTATTGCTCAGCCATTTTAGTTCTTAGACGTGTCTTATGTGAATGTAAAGCGCTCTGAGTTTTCATTTGAAAGGGCGCTATATAAATTATTATTATTATTATTATTATTATTATTATTATTATTATTATTATTATTATTATTATTATTATTATTATTATTATTATTGCTCTCAATCATATCAGCTACTGGCACCCGTTTTGGTCTATTTCTGGCATTGCGTATATTGCTTCACACGCGATTTATAGGCGCGAGATACTTTAGGTAGATAGGAAACAATTCTGTTAAACCTGACGCAACGCCAAAAGCCGATCTTTTTAAACTCATAATGCAATTACCATCGACATGCCTCTCCGCGTTGTCTCGTGGCTTTAGCCAATTTATGAGCGCCTGCAACTCTTCTGTCAAAAATAGCTCGCGCTTCCATTAACCCTCCACCCATCCCCACCTACATCACTCATCTGCCTCTCCCACAAAACACTCCTCATCTATTCCACTCTCCCATTCCCACCTAGTGTAACCAAGTGGCGTACGTAGCATTGGTTATGATTTTGCGTGTAGGAAGATAAACATGAACAAATGAAGGAAAATGTCCTGTTTAATCTTTCACTTAGGTTAATCCCTGAGACACTCTACGACTACAAGCTGACGTTTCAGATACCAAGATATACAATTAGCGATGCTGAGTTTCCGGTAATAGAGTTGTGAAAGATGTAATGATGTAAGAATCAGAGCGTGCAGTTTGCTTGATCTGATGGGTAGGTTATGCTTGACTAATGATACTGTGTGATACCATGCTTGTCCGGCCGAAGCTTTTGCCTTTCCGCCTTAGAAGAAGATGAACAACCCAGGGACTGATGTTAGGAGAGCACTCTTGTAGCAACCACAGTTCAGTGTCAAGCCAGTCCATTCTGGATTGTTGTCATCACACCTCTACTTCTGTTTCCCTCTTAACCCCTCCTTGCACCGTGCCTTGCAGGCTAGTCTTTGCAAAGCCTGATGCTCTGGTGACGTGGCCATACCATCTGAGTTTCCGTTTCTTCGCCACTGTGAGCATGTCATAGTGTTGTTCAATGGTTTGTGTGATGGTCTGTCAATCATTCCAACAGCAGTTTAATTTCACCCTGTTTTTTTAATTGATAATCAACGTATCAGAAATCTATAAAGGCAAAGGACTAGGCGTTTAAAAGTTCAGATATTGCAAAGTGCTTGATCCCCAATGGTTTCTTGACATAAACTTACATGAGACATACTAATTAAAGAAATCACCCAGTTCGTAGCCTATATTCTGAACTGCGAGCAACCGTGAATATTAATAAGCTTCACCTTTAACTTTAGCTCTTTGTTTAGCTTCGCAAAGCAAACACATATATTCCTCTTATACACATGCCTCCCACTATCATAAAGAATAACGACAAGGTTGCCTGTACGCATGCCAGACAGAGCATGCTTGCATGCGTACAGGCAACCTTGTCGTTATTCTGGCATAAAGCTCTGTGGGCAACCATGAGAGTGTACAACATCAGCCCTAAAATTATTGAAATCATCAAAAGCCTGTATGACAAGGCTTGCCAGTGCAGTAATCCACAACAGCGCCATCGGGAACTGGTTCAGAACAACAATCGGTGTGCGTCTAGAATGTCTATTCTCTCCAACATTCTTTAACATCTTCCTAGAGCGCATCATGTCAGATGCCCTTGCAGATCACGAAGGCACAATCAGCATTGGGGGAAGAGCAATCTCCAACCTCAATTTTGCAGATGACATTAATGGATTGGCTGGAGAGCAACAAGAACTTGAACAGCTTGTACAGAAGCTTGACACCACCTCCAGAGCCCATGGAATGGAAATAAGTGCGGAGAAGACCAAAATAATGACCAAAAACACCAAAGGCATCAACATGGACATCAAGGTCCAAGGCCAATCCCTCAACACAGTGCATAGCTTTAAATATTTAGGAGCCATTGTATTAGACAATGGGTCCCGACTGGAAGTCCTCTCCAGGAGGGCACAAGCAAACTGCTGCCCTGACAAGGTTGAAGCCCATTTGGAAAGACAGGACCAGTCTACATCCAAGGTAAGGCTGCTGCGCTCCCTTGTCATCTCCATCTTCCTATTCACACTTTTCTGCTATCCTATGCACCAACGGGAATCCCCTCAATGAAACATACTTCCGGTTTCTTTCTCCGCGTGTTTTAGTGAGTTATTTCCAAATATTCAAGAATAATAACATGTGTCACTGGCCACCAGTATCGTACCCTCACATAGTTTTTTTTTTTTTTTTTTTTTTTTTTGGCTGCAGTTTATTATCCCTTTCTATCGCCAGTGGCGCGCCTAAACCCTACCTACCTAACATTATTTGTGAATTTTTGAAAAATATTCGGAAAAACATAACGCCCAGATGCTGGCTCGAACCCGGTAGTGCTTCGGCTTGCGGATCGGAAGGTCCCGGGTTCGAGCCCTGGCCGGGCCATTGTGTTGTGTCCTTGGGAAAGACACTTTACTCCTGTTTTCCTACTCCTTCGGATGAGAGTATAAACCGAGGTCTAGTCTGTGTCGCATACATTCCATCATAACGGACTTTAAAGATCCTGACGCTCATGTCCTAGACGGGTGAGTGCCGGTGACAAGAAAACACCCAGCATGCACCTAGGTCCTTCTCCCCCATCCCTGGCTGCCCAGGATTGTGCTCAGTTGTCCGTGCGTCAGACCATGCGCCCAAAGGCTGCGGGTGGGCGTCTCGGGCGGCTTGAGTTAGATCCTGTATCGGCCAGCGCCTTGAGCAGCTCTTGAGCTGGAAAAGCGCTATATAAGAACGATAAAATAAATAACCCACACCTGTCAGGCGCCATTGGTTTCTGGCTTGTGGACAAGGCAAGTTAGTCCCGCCTTAGCCCACTTGGCCACAACGCTCGCCTAACATAGTCAACTACTTCGTGTTTTGTGAAGGTTGCGACGGCGAAGCTATGGAAAACTACAAGAGTCTTCAGGTCCTGTTTCACTTTCTGTCGATGATCGATGCACCTCCGAAGTCGCCACAAATACAGGCCTCTACAATTGTTTTTTGCATCCTTTCACTGAGCATGTACTTCCTCCACCGTTTTTATACTTATCCCACTCGTTTTCTGGCTCTAACAATCGTCGTTTTCGGCAATTTGCCATATTTAAAAGTCACGCATCAAGCTTTGATAAAAGCAAAACAAGCCAGACCGGTACTTGCTTTCATTCTAACCTCGTTTTAATTTATAATGGCGATACCCACGAGTTTTTATGAGAAGTGCCGGAAAGTTGTGAATACGCTTCCGAAACATGGTCCCTCACAGCAGATAAGCATGGAGATGAGGCATTTCCTATACCCAGCACATCACCAACAACGAACTCCGACAGACCACACAAGCCATTGGACAACATGATGACAGGCTCACAGAGGTAAAGAAACGGAATTCCGAGGGTATGGCCACGTCACCAAAGCATCCGGCCTTACAAAAACCATCCTTCAAGGCACGGTGCAAGGAGGCACAAGAAGAGGGAGACGAAAAAAGAGGTGGAAGGACACCATTCAAGAATGGATTGGTTTGACACTGAACGAAACCATGAGGGTTGCCGATGACAGAGAAAGATGGAGTACGCTGGTTAAACGATCATCTGTGGTGCCCCAACGACCTTTGAGTTAGGGTATAGGATAGGATAGGCCTGTACGGCTTTATGTGTAAAATTAACGGTAAATGTGGCACACACCAATGTCAGGCTTATCAAGTAGAGACACGCAGCCTAAGAAACTCTATTTGACTTTTCTCCAGGGAGTAAAATGTTTACCATCATAGGGTCAGAGGAATACAAGCAGCTTCTTGTTCTTTTAACGTTCAGCTTCTTGTTCTTTTGCGTTCAGAACAATGACGTCTCTTGTTGCATAAGACAAAACGAAAAAAAACTTTCTTTCCGCTTAAAAAAGAAAAAGAAAAAAGAAGTCAATAGATAAAGGTGGAAAACAAAAACGAACTTCAAGAACTGAATAAAAGCATAAGGAAGCACTGTGCACAGAAAAAAAAGAAAGAAAAACGGTGTTTGTACCGTTCCCCTTCCCATCCCTCACCACTCCCACCCCCCACTCCCTCTGCAATTCTCCACTCCCACCAAAAACAAAAACAAACTGTAACTAAATAAGTAGCAAAATGAACGCTATCAATTGTCATACAATTCAGACTCGCTGACGTCCCACACAAGCGCGCTTTAGTTGAATCAATGAATTATAAATTTAAAATTACTAAATAATCTACCCCTCAAACAAAACATCCAGAGGTCCGATCCGTGGAACGATCCTGTACAAACTGCTCTAGATAATAGTAATTTTAGTACCAATTGGTCCCGTTCAAAACTCTGTCTGTTCTAGGGTTGGTCCCAGATTTCTTGTTGTTTCAATCTATGCATCGTTAAATTGAAAACAACAATACTGGACTAAACAGGCAGCGCTCTCAAAATCAGGTCAGGCACACCGATGCACTAGGAGCATCTAGCAGCATGCAGCCATCTGTCGCCTGGAATACTGAACGGTAGTAAATCTGACGCTATCAGAACCTTGTCACTCCTGTAACATATGTGTGTCTTGAGATCTGGGGGCTGACCAGAAGTTAACTTCCCTATCAATCGTTACTTCGAGATTGCTTAAGAAACAAACAAACGAAGATATCTGCTTCGTAAAAAACATACACTGTCTTCACCGTAGCAGAAAATTAAAAAAAAAAAAAAAAGAGAAGATTAATAAGAATTTTTTTTACAAAAAGGTACGGTAATAATTTGTCTTCGAATCAATTATGCCTTTGCCACTATTACATAATTAGTTTAAGCTCAACTCTCGGGTCTAAAGTAGGCCTATACCATTAAATATTTCAGACTTATTTCTTCATAATAACTATTATCCATAACTGTCTTACTGCCAAAGTAATATCGTTTGTAGTGAGATTACCATATTTTCTTAAGTAGGCGGGATATCATGGCTCAATGTCTAAGGAGGACGACACTATCCAATACAATTGTGATGTGTGATTTACAATTACATCCTTATTGCCCATGGCCCAACAATACGTTAGATCTGACCGCTGATAACGAACAAGTACTTAATTTAAATGAGAGAGACTGAGATCGAGATAGAGACAGAGAAAGAGACACAGAGAGCTAAATGAGGAAGTATTGAGCAGACCACTGTTTTCCAACAAGTACTTACATGTTCTGATTGAGCCAAAACTAAACGAAAAAGTACAGATATTATCCATTTTAACGATGAGAATGTTGAGACGGTGACTCCATTCGTCTAGCTTCCTCCATGTTCGGATGATAAACATAAACGATCTGCTTCTGCAAATGTATACTCTTTAAAAAATAAAATCGACTTCCTGTGGGCCTAACGGTGTAATGTCAGCCTGCGATAGACGTATTCACAAAATGGATAGAAGTGAAAATGCGGGAGAACATAGAGAGTGTATTTTACATGTAACACCAGTGACAGTTATCTTTCTTTTCACTCACGACAGTAGTATGAAGAAACGTAGAAACGCCATAACAGGCCTGTCATCGATTTCTGTCGACTCTAACTAGGCAGTGCAGTGCCATTAGAATCGACAGAAATCTTTGATGTTCTAGTGATGTTTAGGCAATGTAGCTACAAAACAAAACAAATTGAATCTGTTCATTCAAAAGTAGCAAAGTACTGAATTTTGCTGTTACAAAACAAAATTAGTCAGTGATGTTAAACAAAGTAGTCTGATGTTTAGTTTAATGGTTTTAGCAGTTACAAAACACATTTAAATCGAAAATCGTTGTTTCATTTAATGTTTTTCGACTTTACGCAAAAATAATAAATACTTAATCTTATCCACACAACATAATATAAACAAACGCCTTGACTATATTAATTTTTGGATGTTTAATTGGCTTTTGCCAATAGGTATACTGTTAACAGAAAAGTACAAATTTAACACCTGCCTGAAAGTCGTGAAAAATGCAATGAATATCTTCAACAAGGTACAGTAAAAAGCAATAAAACCTCGAACACTTTTACAACATACAGACACAGACTCATTTCCAAGCCCAGAAAACTAAAGAGCTTACACGCTGCTTTGTCTCAGCAGATATTACAAGTGAAGTATGTTCGTCACACCGCATCATCGAGTCCCTTTCATTTGCAGCCGAAAATCCTCACAACGCAAGCCTGCGCGACCCCCTCCTCTCCCAAGTGCATACGACAGTAATATCAGTGTTTTTACAGCGCGTGCCCTATCTCCCAACTTTTTCAAGCCTTCCGCTGACAGGTTCCAGTCCCTAACAGAGACGGCGCCTTGTATTCGTCTATCTGACCTTCCACATCAGGACCCATCCTCCCCCTTGCCCTCAAGACGCTCTCAAATCTTCCTTGCTATCCTCCTAAGCCAAGCATCTTTAACATTGCATTTCCACTTAGACTGTACTATACACTTTCTAAACTCACCAATGAGAAGAAACGTTAAGTTAAATATAATAAAACATAAAAAAGTAAAGAAAAACTAGAAAGTTGTGACTTGTAAACCCAACTATAAAACAACAATGATTATGACATTGATTAAGGTGAGACTTCCTTCTACACTGCGCATCTGCTATGTCAAGGATTTGTGACCATCATGTGTGTGTGTGTGTGTATGTGTGTGTGTGTGTGAGAGAGAGAGAGAGAGAGAGAGAGAGAGAAAGAAAGAGAGAGAAAGAGAGAGAAAGAGAGTGTGGGTTGGTGGAGAAATCTACTTTTAGATCTCGTCACACTTATCACCCAACTCCTTTTACCTTTGATTGTATCTGTCCGTTATGTTCTACATCCGCTGTCGCCTTTTAACATAAGAGGTTGCTGATTCAGATCTGTATCCAATGCACCCCATTTTTACTACCACCAACATGTCATTCAGCATCTTTCACCCCTTCAGCTTCTTGTACCTTTTTGAATTTTATTTCATTGTCCAAGTAAGCATCCTCCCCCAACCCTCTCCATTCAACCCCTCCTCTTGGAGTCTTTCAATCTTCTTCTTCTTCTTCTTCTTCTTCTTCTTCTTCCCTTCCTTCTTAAGAATTGAGTTTATGACGTGAAACGGCGATTCTTCTTCTTTTTCTTCTATTACTACTACTTTCCCTTCCTTCTTAAGAATTGAGTTTATGACGTGAAACGGCGATTTTATGCATGACAGAGAATCCAAGAATCCAAAAACAAACCTTTCTAGCATAAAGGACAGATCTCGGTTAAAGCACAATATGTTAGTGCATAAGAGACGAATCCAATTTTGTTTTGCGAACATGCTTTTCCTCTCCCCAAAACACATACTTCTCCCTGTTGTTGTCTCCCAAGGAATGAAAAGTCACAAAGCACAGCCGAAGGACTGACTTGGGCCGTTCACCAAATCTCTCTGTGAAACAAAGGAAAGGGAGAAATTCAATAGCGATCTGGGGCCACCTTTACGTGTTTTTACCTTGCAGGCACGGCGCGTCATACGTAGTCAAAATACCGCGCGGCGACATCCAACCTGCACCGGACGTGCAACCACACACAGCGTGGTCCTTTTCATCATTCACCAAATAATTAACACATATCCAAAAATAAAATAAGGAAAATTCAGAAAACAGAAACCAAAACTATTTGTTAATAAATACACATTTCTTCGCTTGTAACATAAAAAGTAAGATTCTGTCTCAAAGTAAAATTAGGAATATGTCCGTACGTGAGAAATTAACCAACACACTCACTAACTGTAAAATAAATAGTCTTCCATCAGCAAGAAACCCAACAATAAAGGGCAAAAAATACTTAGTTATATTTAATTCAGCATCATAATGTTCTGTGACAGCATATACATTAGCATTCTATTCAACAATCACGACAAACAAATATGCTAAAAGACCATCACAACAGTCATATTTGATGAAACATGTAAACATTAAAATACCTGCAACAACATGCTGCAGGCTACCTGAGACAACACACTATAGACTAGACAATAGCAAACTGACTGCCAGGGCTCACAACAAACACCAACGGCCTTCAGAAAAAATAGTCTACATCACTGTGCGCGTGTCATTAGGTCACAGCGCTCTCAGACTATGGTATCAGCGCGAGATGCGTGCCGTTACAGGGCGGTTCCGCTCTCTGTTGATATCGATAGCACAGCGATTTATTGTTCCAGACTTCACTAGCCGTGATGACTCGTCTTGTTTCCTATCTAATCGCTTAACCCTCCTTCAGGTAACATCTGCTCAAGCATCCAGCTTATTGAGTGAAGTTGAGTTACTTTGCACGTTGCTTCGAGACGAGAATGTCTGGGACCTTGAACCTTGGAGTCATTAGATTTCTCAGACATTATTTATGCATGTTACATTCCATTTTGCAGACAGTAGTTCTTTCTCTACTGCATAATGCACAGACAAAGTTTAAATCACCAAATTCACTCACGAATATCATAAGACTAATTATTCAGTAGGATGAATAACGAAACAAAGTCTTTGGAATGCAAAGCTAAACATTATTTAATTGACCTTTTCACATGAGAAGATTATAATAAACAAGCATACTGTCTAAGGAAACTCAAGCAAAATTCGTACTGTCTACGGACACTCTTAAACTCTGAATATTGTTCCTCTCTGTACTACTTACATTGCTTGGGAAAACGTTCAACGTACTATAACCTAGATGTCAAAGTAAAAGAAATTGATCAGTGACAGATGTTTTAACACATTTCTGTTTTTAAACCACAACTGACTCAAACTTCCAACGCAATTAAGGTAAAAAAAAAAAACATTACTAAAAATATCCCATTTGTTTAGGGTTTGAAAGCAAAATTAATCTGCATTAAAAAAAAACAACCTGAGTCATTAAGAAAATTTTATCAAAATGTGACATTGGACGATCTACACACATTCCAAGCTATTACAGAAAGCTATCATCAACATCATTTTTAAGCATTAACTTCATCAATCAAAACATTCCATCGGCTTCGCTCGTTAGTTACAATCCCCAACTCTGTCTACTATTAAATTCCCAACGACAGACGGTTCAAGGACTTAAAAACGATGAAAATAAAATCATCAATGTACTAGATCATCGGGTCCAGAACTGTGATGCATAGACTCAAACAAGAAGTATGGCACAACATTAACACCACAGCACAATGTGTTTTGACCTGGGACAACTTACTGTTTGGACCAATTTGTTAAGAACTGCTCTATGCATCTGACAGCTAAAAAATGTATTACTGTACTAGTACTAACTTCTCCTAAGACAGATGATTCAAATCCCATCAAACAAATTGGCGGTCCAGAACTTAACTACTAGTACTAAAACTGGGTGGAGAGCGAGATAGCTCGGGGTCCGATCCACTCATTAGCCATAGCCAAATCAACGTCTGCCATGTCTGGAGGGTGGAGAAGTTCACCACTTCTTGAGATCTGAAGATTAGTAGAACATCATTAGCTACAATGTACAAAACTTGGAAGAAACAGGCCCGAAGTATTTGCCTTGCAGCTGTACAGATGATTTGGATAATTGGGACCTGAAGGAATGAAGGTTGATGAAGTTAGATGTAAGAATACAAACTTTTCGAAAAACATCGGATCAAGACCAATTATGATCCACAAATGGACACCTGAAGTTGGAACCTCTAATCTCTAGGCTTAAAAAGCACACAATCGAGGCTTAAAAAACACACAATCGCCATTAAAGATCTATAGTTTTATGGCCAAAATCGATGTTCAGCATACATAAAACAAAATATAATTCTAACGAATAAAATGTGGAGTTTTTAGCCACGAAATCATTAGCGAAAAGGAGTGCAATCAAATTCCAAAGTACCAGATCAAAATAAATGCATACCGGAGGAGGGATGGGGAGGAGGGAGTTGGGGTTACAAGGTACTCCTATTTCGTGACGAACCCAAACTTCAAAAGCAGTCTGACAGGTATAGGAAATCTCCAATGGCCTATATCCTTGTTTGAGGAGATCAATCAGCAGAATAGTTCCTTGGTTAGTCACTTATGTCATCACCGCGTACTAGGCACTCATACTACCTTTGAATTCTGTTGGTCTCCGTACCACGTACATTCAGTATCACACATTTTTCAGGGTATCCCCAAAAGTACTAAGGAATAGAAGGAAAACACGGTCTTCTCTTCGCAACTTGCTTGAGAGGTGCTGAGAGAAATAGCGGCGTTGATATTCTCAACAGAAAAAACGTCGCAGCTTAATTGTTGCGACGCTACCTGTGACTCGGAAGGATGTTTCCGGACAGACAAACAAGGACTGAGCTACCATTGTGCTCCTCCTCTACACCGATACAATTCTCCTTTAACGCCTCCTTCGCTTGGTTTCTCTTTTTACCCTTAAATAAATCCCTTTCGGCTCGCACCTATGTTTTAAGATAAGCCATCGACGCAGACGGCGACCACCACCAAGTTTACATAGTCTTGATCTGTACAACATACTACTCTATTATGTGGATGTGAAGTGAGTGTGACGAACGTTAAAACTAGTTTGTTAGGAAAAGAATAACCAGTCAGTAACATGCGGTTTTCAATGCAGCAAGAAGAGCGCATGAAAACATGTTTTATCCTTATCTTAAATGTCAGTTCTATGAAAACTCCAGTCAGAACTTCAACCACTTGAGCTGTACGAGTCTAGATGCATGTTTTATCTTAACAAGCCGAGACTGCTTTCACTGGCTATCCCCGGCGTGTGAGAGGGCGAAGTGCCAGCTGTTTATCATTCAGACTGATGTGACACAATGATGCTCCGCTTCCCCCATCACAGACCTGCAAGCGGGACTGGGGCAAGTATAGCACTATGCTGATTTTCTCAGACCAACAGAGCTTGCCAAATAACATAAGAGAAACGGTCAGTTTTCAGAAATAGCAGTAACACCCCAAAATAACCTTGGATTTTACAATCCAGCGCAGTGCACACCTTCTGCCCACAAACAATTCAGATCGTATATTTTTTCTTCACGACAATCATTACAGATTATATCGATGTGTCTACCGAGTTTTTCGTAACTGATTCTGTATATAAACCAGGCCATCCTCATCAAAAACCGGATCCATTATATTGTAACAGTGGCAGGGCGGGATGAGAAAGGTCTTCATTAGCGCTGTAAAGAATTCTCATGTAGCGTGACTTCACACTACAGCTCTCATCATACGTAAAACTTTTATTTATGATGAGACTTTTAAATTAGTTACTTATATGTGTGTTTATTTATGTATTTATTTACTTATATACGTATCTGATGTAGCAGGAGCACAATGTTCTATTTTAATTTACTTGATTACTTTAGCAACCTGACAAAGTGCTTCCTCTGTAGACTAGAGACAAGAATGAACCTGTCAGAAAAAGAGGAAAGCGTAACTTATTTTGGTTTACAGCTAAAACCCTTTTGCAGCAGTGCCAATAGTAAAATGAGCAAAACAAACTACGGAAGGCACAGATTATTCTGTCCCAGACAATACATCAATGTGTATTTGGCAGTTTCGGTAGATACGCTGTCGCTAGTTTGCTATTTTCAGCTAGGACGGCCGTAAAGGAAGGTGAAACTGCACAATGATGAATCTTTCAGGATGGAAAGATGCTCGGGGAAGTTTGAAGCATGCAAACGCCATGGAACACAAGAGTTGCCTTGTGTGTAATGCAGTGACAGCTTAGCACACAAGCTATTTTCTTCACTCTCATGCACTAATCTCCCACTGCACAAAAAACCCATCCCTCTGACAGCAGAATAAAACTTAAACAGATAATTACAGAAATGCAACGCCGGAGAGACGAACAGTAATGAAAAAGCGTTTCCCTTCTAAATTTTGCAAAATTTAATATCTTCTTCTTGTTCACAAAACCATCATTTTATCCAACTAATTTAGAAAAATACTTCTACTTCTTACCTGCTAAAGCTTTGCTAGTAAAAACAACAAGGGGAAAATTAAGAATCGTTCCTAATACTGTGTATTCGGGACCACACAGAAACTAGTAGGGCAAAAACCATATGCTCCTTGTTAAACTTCCAATGTTTAATAAGAAAATGACTGCCCAGAAAGAAAAAGAAATGAAACAGTGACTTTAAAATACTGACTTTGATCTTTCTATGCTCGAGATCTTGAGCTCCAAATACATTCATGTACTACATGTATCAAATTAACTACAGCAAAAGTTGTATTATGCCAAGACCAAACCACGATCTACCCTGCTTCAAACCGAAATACGTGTAAGCTTAAGTTTTAATCTTCAAGCAAACAAATTTCCTTCTGTCTTCAAATTCCCCCACATTACAACTAAAGCGAACGACAAAAGAAGACATAAACGCTTCATAAAAGTCGTGTAAAAGAAGACTTCTTTAGTGGTTCCTGGTGTCAACGTCAACAGTCGAGAAAGCCTTGTGCGGCGACTTCAAACGCCTAGTAGGGATTTCAGCCACCAAACTTCTGTCAACTCAGGATCGGAAGCAGCGAACTACCGCACACACTAGATTATGAAGCTGTTATCCTTTAAGACAAAAGGCTTCGGAGGTTGGGTGGTCGGGGTGGCTGCGAGGGAGAAAATTTAAACAACAAAGCAGCCATCGCCAGATGCAACTAAAGAGCACACTCGCATGGAACATCTTTGCGTAAATGGACTGATTATATTAATTAAATCTATTTAACACAATTTGGCTGTCCAAACTACAGACAGAGCGAGACCAAGGCGAGGAAGAATGTAATTGACTCCAGAGAGGCAACAAATCCAATCAACACCACAAACACACACACCACGGTGGTAAACGAGGGATACACTGATGGACAATGCTACTCACTTACCCTTTTGTCCAATGGCAGCGTTTCGCAACAAGCACAACAGGGGAAATGGTCGTGTTGTGATCCCAGATACTCATGAAGGAAAAAAAAAGGAATAACGATGATGTGTGAGTTTAATGAACATTGAGTATCAGAGGCCATAAGTAGTCGCATACAATTTCATTTATGTATAGTCTCGAATAGGAATTGACCCTACTTTTGAACTCAGCTGATCGGAGAATCAACATTGAGACAGCAAGGGCGGCCGGAACAGCCCACGTTACTGGACAAACGACCAGCTCTGTAGTCAAATCATTGCCATCTCGTTGCAGTTTGCTGCTAAAGTGAAAGAAAGAGCAAGCAAACCAAGACTGAACTGAAACCGTCTTTCTTAAATACAGATGGAACAAATCTTTCCAAAATATAAGACAATTTTGAAACAATCAATGCTTTTGTTCAAGAGTTATGAGCATAGCAATACACAAACCCGCAGAAACGACAACGTAACAAGGTATCTTCCGAAAGAGTACGAAAGTGATCCCCCTTCCTAACTCCCTCCCCGCCCTCATCTCCTAATGTCCAACATCCCACCCTTTCACTTTCCCCTTTGGTTTATGCTTCGTGTAACCAAAAGAGCTATAACACTTAATAATAAAAGACGGATGCTGCCACACTCTTATCACTGACAACCTGTGCCTCGCCTTTTTTTTCCTATCGCAAAAAAATTATTGACGAAACCCTACTGCCCTACATTGAGTGAGAGATCCATCAATAAACGGCGCCAGAGGTCACGAGGAATCAATAGAAACCCACAACAATCATAACAAATCGCTGCTAAATAGAGACCATTGCCCCTCTAACTATGACAAGCATTAATGCTATAAGTCGTAAGAAGCGCTCCTAGATGGCGCAGGAAAAACCGGGATAGAGAATACATGAAGGCATGGGAGGAAGGTAAAGAATAAATTAAACAAGAAGGAAAAGCCAGACAAATTCCGAAATTCGTTCCATCACGCCAGTTTAAACTAAGAGCCCCAAGATTAAAATTTTCAGCGCCACAGATCCTTTTCAAATTCACAGCAAGCGTTGTCAAACAGGCAAAAAAAAAAAGCCAAAAAAAAATAGCCCCTTCCACTCCCCACCCCCCACCCCCCCCCCTCTAAAAAAAAAAAAGGCCAAATAATAATTTTTTTTAAAGGTATGGTTTCAATATAAATCGATAAATTAATTTGTTTATGTTTCTTATAATATCACCAAGGTTGATTCTAAAAACAAATAAAAAATAAAAAAGCACCTCTGTGAATGTATTGTATGTGTAGTAGGTAGAATAGTTGGTTTACATAATAATAAAGAGATGCAACTTTGAATTTTTGTCACATTAAAATGATGATATCATGGCCAACCTTTGCTCATTTCCCAAAAAAACTCATTATCACAACACAATAAACGAACATCCTAGATAATCTGACCCTTTAAAAGAAACAACATTGTAATTTTTCACCTGAAAGTTGACTTCATAACTGGCGATATTAAAACACCTTGAACAAACTGATTATGTTGCTCTGCTTTCCTCCCAGTAACAAGCTAAATGTTAACATGAAGAGATACAAGTTTCCCCCAGTAATAATCCTATAATCACGCTTAGCAGAAAACGGGTTTGTTTGATAGTAGGACTCGTATGAAATCACAGAGAATGCTTTTCTCCCGCATCACAAAATGAACGAAACAGCTTCACAACATAGAAACAGACTGATATAGAGGTCGTAAATCGCACACTAATTCAAGTAACTGATGACGCAGTAATGTTACTGTGTGCATTTGCCATTTGGTCAAAGGACTGTTATCAACAAAAGTTGATTCCATGTCTTGTTTTATAGGTATCAATCTGACGCAAGGTTCAATGGCTACACCCTAATGTGATCATCAGGGAAAATGACAGTCGACGGATCGGAATAAAGCCAATCTGCTCACTGAATCTACTGAATCACGGTGGAAGGAAATGCATGATGGGTCAAGGCGAAAGTCATTTGGTGCAGTTTGAACATGTATGTCCGCACAAAGCATACCTCGGCAGCTCCCCTATTACATAACCAAAAATTGGGATATTATTATTTACAAGTATTATAATAAAACTGATGACCAACAAGCAAATACACCAACCGCGTAAAATGCGCTCAAATGAACCAAAGATCGGCGAGCTGATTGTGATTCTCTCTCCCTCCCTTCCACTCCCCCCCCTCTCTCTCTCTCTCTCATAAAATTACCACAACAGCCTCTACCCTCATCTCTTCTGCACGCCAACCAGAGCCCTGCCTCCCGTTCGGTTCGATGATGAATCTGTGTAGATTGATCTTATCCATCACGCGATCTACGTACAGGGCTTCTGCAGACAAACACACATTCCTCGCCAACCCACTCCCCTTTTACCCCCCGCCCTCCTCTCCAAATTATAAAAAAAAAAAAAAAGGCATCTGGCGAAAAGAGCATCATGCCATCAAACGCTTTTAGCCTAATCACCGCGATAGGAGGAGGGGGTGGGGAGAAAGGTGAGGGGCGATCGCTAGTACCAGCACAAAGGATTCTCTCTATATTATCTTAGTTTTTCTCACCGTCTTATCTTCCAGTTCTATGCAGCTATGAGAAGCAGCGTAGAATCAGAAGTTCTTTGACAGCATCATTCTGATCCTAGCACGACTGTTGCTGGGACTGATAAAAGACGAAAAAGGCCCAGAAAGTGAGCAGCAGGAGACGTTGAGTGCCACGGGACTACGACGATGGCAAATTTCAATGGTAGAAAAAGATGTTCTGCCCTTTCAATCATTAAAGTCACTTGTTGATGTGGAGAACGTCTACTCATTGAGATGGATGGGAGAATATCCAGAGGCGGAAGTTTTAGAGCCACAAAGCTAGTCAAAGCACTGCAATAAAACTAATAGCTCGATTCTTTGCAATTTTTGATATTTTCTACACTTACCATGATCGTATCAAACACACCTGAATAATTCTATTAATAAATCATGACAGAGAAATAACACCCAAGGGAACTGCTTGAACGCAAAAATGGATCAGTAAAGGAGAAACATAATTTATCTATATATAAAGTTCTACAGAAAACTTCTAAGCTTGAGAGAATAAGGCGTGACCCATGAAAAGGCGATAAAGTTATGTGCGCTAATAAAAACGAACGAGAGAATATGGGGACTGCTTCGAGCCTGCCAAGTTGTCGTCGGGAAGGGACGCGAGTTGTTCAAGCTGCAATGATTCTGCTTCAGTGATGGATCAGCGGCTGGCCTCAAATCAAACGTTCTCTACCGTCCCGCTGTTTGCGAAAATGGGATAACAAATGAATGAATGAATGAATGAAATGTAAATTTATACGCCTAACCTTTTACAAGCCCTAGGCGTTTACAATGGCAAACATTAACACGTTCAGACATAAATACAATCAGACTAAACAAAGCAGTTGTGTAATATGAAGAGGAAAGTTTAGTGAGGAAGATGGAAGAGATGAGTTTTTAAAGAGGTTTTGAATGACAGCATAGAAGTGGAGTGACGGAGTGAATGAGGGAGTTTATTCCAGATAGATGACTAGAAGCGAGGGTCTCTAGTGGGGATAAAATGACAAACCAACGGAAATAAATTAATAGAAGCAATGTAAAGAGTCAATAAAACGTGGCCATAAATGGTCAGTGGGCACGAAGCATATCGCTAGCGCCTAGCGAAACGTCATTGACAATGGACTGATTCAAAGTTCGAGGGGATGGAGCAATCGAACTCAAATGCACATTAAAGACACAGTTTTTAATCTTTCAACAGCGTGCGCTGGAGAGTGTGTGTCGTGAGGATGTGTGTGTATAGTCACTAGTAATTATGGTGTATAAGAGAGAGTGAGAGTGAAAGAGAGAGAGAGAGGGGGGAGGGAGGAGGGAAGGGGCGGAGTGAGAAAGAGAGATCGGGGTGGTAGAGGAGAGGTGGTGATAAAGGTTAGGAGGATATCGAGTAGACAATTTTGCTGTTTTCTACAGAAACATCCTCGAATGCCTAGTCCTAGATCCTTCTAGCTAATAATAATAGGAATGCAAAGTTTGGACCTATGGTCTATAACAAATCGAATACTCCGTTATGAACCCTGATGGCTTTTGGGAATATCCCTATAAAAGGCCATACTTCAACCCAAGAAGGGATGGCTCTAAAGACATTATCGCAACCCAATCTATTACAGGCGGGGAATTAATTAAAAGGTTCACAGACTCTCATCTATTTCTCTTGCCTTGTAACTCCGATGGTCTATGAAACATCAATCTGTCATCTGATGCTGTGTGTAGCAGTGGATGGTGTCTAGGCACGTTATGCTGGAGGCAGGGGCTTTATTCTGTCTAGCACCAATGATCCGATAAACTCACTGACCAGGGAGGTCCCTTGAGACCAGAGCAAGGATGAGAGGTTTCAACATAGAGTTCTCTCTCTCTCTCTCTCTCTCTCTCTCTCATCCCCCTTTCCCCCGTGATTTCACATCCTTCACTATAGCAAAATGACCAAAAAATTACAGGTAACAGTGGCTTACAAGGTCGAGTCCGCATAAATACAATTTGGGCTCAGCACAAAGGGACAAAAAAGAAATGTCAAACACATACTAAGGAGTAAGGTATTAACGATAAAAGGTGAAACTGTCCTATAAAAAGACATTGAGGTGGCAATAGGCAAGGCAAGTAGGTTATGTTTATGAGCAATGGCGTACGAGAGAGAGAGAGAGAGAGAGAGAGAGAGAGAGAGAGAGAGAGAGAGAGAGAGAGAGAGAGAGAAATAGAGAGAAAGAGAGGGGGGGGGAGTGGAAGTGGAGGTGGAGATGGAGGAGAATGCTTCACCCAGAAAATCACACACACACACACATACACACCATCACACAAACGCCCACACACCTGCACACACAAGGAATTGACTGGTTGCAAAAAAGGTTTAGCCTAACTGACTGGTGTCACAGATCTGTAAAGCATACGCACTTCTTTTTTCTTCCATTCACAAAAAATCCCTTGACTTTTCCTCTACCTGGACAATACTCCCTCCCCACCCCCCCCCCTTTCTCCCACTCTCTAAGTCCTCACTATCTCCCCCCCCCTCCCTCTCCTCATTCGGCATCACTAAGCTCTATGATGATATCAATGAGTTTCTTCCAGCCTGTTTGATGCCAGACACTCATACACAAAAAAGTGTTCTGCATGACTGCATAACCCTGGCTCCTACTCCTAGTTCTAATTTACAACTATCGTGTACATAAACCCCCAGACCAATCGGCAATCATAATCATGCTTTTAATAGTTAAAACTAAATTTTAACAACAGGGGAAGCATTCTTTATTAATTCCCGAGCTAGTATAAGCTCCAGCTCAGCAGCTATTGTTTTTGTTTATTTATTTATTATTTGTATTAATTATTTGCAATTGCACTTGTTATCAATTGAAAATAAAGAGTCCAATCATAAGTAACCCTATAGAAAATACGGCCCAACAATATAAGTAACCATCTATCGGTGTAATACACTCTTCAGTATTGTAGTTCACCATTAGAACACAATAGTGTGTAGTAATCTAGCACAGCCATAGGTCACTCGCTCTAGGGGGTCAATGGATATCATAGCTATTGTTCAACAGAAAAATGTTTTCAAGCTACAATACACAGGTTTTGATTGATTGATTGATTGTTGCTTTAGGTCCAGCGGACTCTTCCGAGCCAAATCAGGACCGGACAACCCCCGATCCGCATAAAAGATCTGCTGAAACAACCCTAGTGGGAAAATTGAATGCCCTCCACCGGCCAGTCACTTTACAATAAAGACATCCCACGCAGGGGACGGCTGAGGCTTTACCCCAACTACTCGAACCCCCGGTTACAAAAACAAAATAGAATACAAACAAATACACAGGTGGACTAAGTCTGCATTAATACAAATTTGACAGCACTGCTGAGCCTTTAAAAAGTTCAAATTTGCTGGCTTAAGTTATAAGTTTGAAAACTTTCTAAGATTTTGTAAGCTATCATTTTGAAAACCTTCTGATGTATTAAAAACTTTTAGTACAAGCTACAACTTTTCTTGAAAAAGCCAACCCTCATGTACTGATCAACAACTTGCATGCATCTCAAGCACTGCTGACAAGTTCCATTCATTAATTGCTATTGCCGTTTACTTCTATGTTTAATGAATTATAACAATGTATTTATCAGAATTTAAACATTAACGGTGAATGAGAAAATATCACAAAATAATAACCCAATTGTTAGTACAAGGCCCAATTTTTACATAGTCATAGGCCAACTTTTACTAGCACTAAGCCTTCTCCAGATGGCATTCCAAACCATTATCAAACAACCTAATCAGTCCACGCTTCAATGGTGACCTAAAATGCTAGCCTGCAGCAACGTTGCACAAACTGCTAACAACATTTCACGTTCAAAATACTCATTTATTGCTATTGAAATATATCATGTTTATGACAACTGTATTGTGGCTTTTACTGATCAGTTAGGCACAGTACTGTGTTAGAGAACTGCTAACTATATCTAAGGGTTTATACTAGTACAGTCAACCCTCGCTACTTCGCATTTCGACATTCATGGATTCACGACTTCGCACATTTTTTTCATTATATTATATAGAGAAAATATATCGCGAACTGTACAGTACCATAACAATCTTTCTTTTTTCTTATGTACACCTATTGTTTTATTGCTTAACATTTGCGCCTGTGTACTGTATGTACATACTGTAGATATCTGTACATTACTGTAAAGGGTGGTTTGTTAACAGTACGTAAAGGGAGGGTTTTAAAAGTCTGAATACACGTTAAATAAATACTGTAAATATGGTTTCCCTAATTTGCAGATTTTCCGCTGTCGCGACCGGTCTGGGAACCTATCTACCGCAATAAATGAGGGTTCACTGTAGTAGTAGTAGTAGTAATAGTAGTTGCAGTACTAGTAGTAAGGGACAGTTTTATGGGCTGTGAAGCCTGTCATATCTCCCATCTTTGATAACCTTTAGGTGATTTGGGTCCAATATGCAAGCAATTTACTTAACATTTATAAGTGTTCGTCATAACAATAAAAGAGGTCTTGGAATACTGGAAGCTTGTCCAACTGATTTTTGAACTGGTTAATCATTTGAGCTTTTTCCAAGTGTTAATGGTAATTTGTTGCAATGCTGCGCAAACTCTGGTAGAAAATGGAAATGTACCAATGTTAGTCTTACAGTACTGAACAAATATTTTACCATCTCCATTTCTTGTTTTATTACAGAAAGGTCCAGTAAAAATGTCCGTCTTGAAATTGTTTTTTTTTTCAAAGCTGTTACAAATTCTGTATGCTTGAATCAAGACTCTCTTCACTCTCTGTCCGAAAAGAGAGCGCAAGTACAAGTATTTAAGTCTTTCCAGATTAAATATTTTTTTTACATTATTTCAGTAGTTTTGTAGCTCTTCTTTGGCCCTTTTCTATAGCCACAGATTGCTTCTTCAGACAAGGGTATCACTATCAGATGACGTTACCATATTCTAATGGGGTCTCACAAGTGCAATGTATAATTTTACAAAGATGTCTTTATCCCAAAAATAAAAACTAATACTATTTGTAATATGACTGAAGCAACCATTATTACCTGAACATTAACTATTTATTTTGTACGCAATCAAATGCATGGTGTACTCCAAACTAACAAACCAATATCAATGTCCGAACCAGTTCACTGAAATGTGACGAAAATAGTTACTCAACTTCACACAAAACCTAACATAAGTAACAAATAGATCTACAATTTGGAATAAGACTAAAGAATACATGAGGAATGAATGAGCAGTACGTTCAACGGTGGAAATAAAGAAAAAAGATGTCTTCAACATAAACACAAACACAATAATAATAATGGATAATAAATGTACACACAAACATGAATAGGGATTACTGCAGACAATACAGTCACACAAAAACTGGAAATATATATATATAAATATATAATATTTATTTATATATAAATACATATTTATTTATATTAGTTTTTGTGTGACTGTAAATTGTAATATATATAATATATAAACCTAACATCATGGATACAAAAGAATATATCTGGAGAGAGATAAACTGTATGTAGAAAATGGATGTGATTAATTTAATACAGTGGAAGTAAGAACACACAACAATTTCCCACAATATATGACAACATAATTTTCTAAAGTTAACACAAAAGTGGTACAAGAACTGCGAACTTTCAGGACAAAACATAGAGAGAAAACAATAAAAAGAACAAAAACAGCTATGAATGTGGGCAAGTGTGAAAGCACGGGTGCTAAAAGTACTTGCCTGGTCATCAAACACGAGTACAAAATTAAGGGCAACCTAAAATTTCAAGCTCACTTGCCACATGGAGGATCTTTATAATTTCCAATCTTCCCTATCCTTTTTCATAGCTGATGACACGTTCGTCAAATTGCACTGAATCATGCACTGTGTGTCATCAGGTGCAGAAAAATTTCAGCTTCATTTGGTGTGAAAGTTGTTACCAGGATACAAAACATAACATTTTGAGGGACTACTCGTTTTGGCTGGGTCACTAGTCGAATAAGCAATTTAAAAATTGATGTCCTTCAGCACACCCCTGAAGAGAGAAAGAGAGAGTATAAGACAGAAAGAAAATTTTAAAAAAGAAACAGTGAGAGACCAGAATAGAAGGAGAGACTGGGACAGACAGAGGCAGAGAAAAGGAGAAAGAGAAGGCTAAATTTAGAGGGAAAACAATGAAATGTGAGTGAACCAAGGGAGACAACATACCTTCGTCATCACCTTCATCTGCTGCAAGCTTTTGAAGGTGCGACAGCCTAGGATCCAACCAGTGGGTAGTTTCCGTAGTGTGGCTGTGAGAAAACAAATTCACCTTTTAAAAGTTATCAATTACATAATGCGTAGAGATAAAATTATAATGAACCCTAAGATCCAGAATTTTCACACATGACTGTCAAGTAGGGGGTCATGCTCAGAACGAAAAACGCCCTTAAAAATTTCAGACTTTTGGGTTGCATGAATGCTAAGTGCAACAAACCAGAATTTGCACCGGATTGAAGAGAACAAAAAATGACAGTTGATCCTTATTGACTTACTCAATGAAATAAGGATGTCCATCTTCAGTGAATGCCATCTCCCAGTTTTGTGGTAAAGGTCCCAAATTGGAAGCACTATGGGCGCGTTCCAGCGATTTTTTACGAACAAAAGGCTGAACATATTCATCTTCAAAGTCTAAAGGCATCTCTGAGCCACTCTGTGTTCGCTTCCGCTGGATTGGTATCCTGGCTTGACCTCCTGGTAAACCTGTGGCTGTTGAGTTGGAACGCCGGACCAAAGGAGCTGTGGGTTCCTTGGGGGGTTTGGGTGTTCCATAGTGATTGCCTGTAAAAATAACAACATTAAACAATGAATTTATCAATTATATTCCAACACTTAATGAGAGAGAGGGAGTTACAGATGTGCATGTGGGGTCCCATAGGCTGCCTGAACTTTGTTCATAGTATAACTATTAATTGTCTGTTCTTAGAGTCTGCATCAAACCTGTACTTTCTTCTGAAACTTGACATACCAGAACACTTATCATCTAGAAGGGTAAAGCCCATATGACTCCCATGCTCCTTATAGACCTCACAATATTTAAAATAAAAATGAGTGCCCAGAAAAAATTAAATAAAACAGTGACATTAACATTTTATATATGCATCAATTTTCTATGCTCTTGACCTTGAGATGACCTTGACCTCCGGCTCCAAATACACTCATGTACTATCAAAAATACTACAGCAAAAGTTGTATTATGCCCCAAAATAGGTGAACCTGGAATGACCTTGACCTTCAGTGACCTTGACCTTGGCGTGACCTTGACCCTCACATGACCTCTCATGCATGTCTGATCAAATAACCCACTGTTGTTGCATACTATGGGTTAAATAAACAGCCATTCTAATGTATGATTTACCTATTTTATTGTATGTTTTTGCAAGGTCTTATGAGGAGAGTTGATAGTGTGTGTTGATAGTTGAGAATTAGAGGTGAGTGAAAAGGCGATTGTATGCAGTTGTTGATGAACGTGGGGTGGCCTCGTGGCGCAGTGGATAAGTCGCCGGTTTCCTATGCCGAAGGTCGCGGGTTTGTTTCCCGCAAGGGGCGAACGTATGTGACTTAGGTACGAGACTATTGAGGTCCCCGAGGGTTTTCTCCGGGCACTCCGGTTTCCTCCCTCCCTTCAATAATGATACTGGATGCAGTCATTATAAAAATTTCAAAAATAAAAATTCGATTTTCTTTCTGTCTTCTAATAGCGATCTCCCTGCCTTTACACCACCTGTTTGAGTGATGGATGTGTATTTGTTGTGTGTGAGTGTGTGTGTGAGGGTGAATGAGACAGGTGAGCGTGTATGTTAGTACAGATCACCGCGCTTTGAGCCTAATTGATTTGGGAAAAGGCGCGTACATAGTATCCAGTATTATTATTATTATTAACGCTGAATAAAGTTTGAAAACTACATACGAAGACTTTGCCTTGTTGCTGAGTGAGCAGGCTGCATAAACGAACCTGAGTTACACTTTATCAGTACTTCAAGCATCGGGGCTGAATCAACTACTGATAGAAAAACACCAACATCGAACGAGTGTAACATTTTGGCCTGACAGACAGGACCATCACTCTACATTCCAAAGTAACGACTGCTGCGCTCCCTTGTCATGCATCTCCATCTTCCTATATGCTTGCGAAGCATGGACCCTCACAGCAGATCTCCAACGAAGAATACAAAGCATGGAGATGAGGTGCTACAGAAGACTTCTGGGCATTTCCTATACCCAACACATCACCAACGACGAAGTCCGACAGACCATCACACAAGCCATTGGACAACACGATGACCTGCTCACAGTGGTGAAGAAACGGAAACTCCGATGGTATGGCCACGTCACCAGATCATCAGGCCTTGCAAAGACTATTCTGCAAGGCACAGTGCAAGGAGGTAGAAGAAGAGGGAGACCGAAAAAAGAGGTGGGAGGACAACATTCGAGAATGGACTGGTTTGACACTGAGCGAAGCCATCAGGGCTGCTGAGGACAGAGAAAGATGGAGTATGCTGGTTAAACGATCATCTGTGGTGCCCCTACGACCTTCGGGTTACGGGACAGGATAGGATTTGCAAGGTCTAAAATGACATTGACCTTCACGATCAACGCAGAAACGGAACACAAATAAAAGATCAATCTATCATTTCTATACAAGTTTGGACTTTATAGTTCTCATAGTTTAGTGTCAAGGTCACTTCAAAGTACCTATACTAACCGACTTTGGAAACCTCCAGAGACCTTGACCTTGAAGTGAGGTAGACCAAATGTGTATAACAAGTGTGATTTATTAAAATGATTTTTTAAATTTTTGACTATTGTCCCTTTTTATCGGGAAATTCTGGGGCGCCTCCACTGGTGAAGGTGAAGCCGCAGCCTGCTGTGTATCCAAACCCAAACTACCTAATTTTAGTTGTGGTTTTTAAAATTTTGCTGGGGAGCAAGCCTCCAAGACTTTGCCCAAGTCGAAATTGTGTGTCTCACTGATATCTATCATGCATCGAAATTGAGTGTCTCTTTGATATTTATTATGCATTAAAAGAATGCTAAGTTCAATATTTGTAACAGCAGAAATAGTGACGAAACAATGTAGGAAATTAGCTTAGCGCAAAATAGATACCATTGAATGAAACTGGACGTTAATACAACAGTTATCTAAAAAGCAGCCCACACATGGCAAATTAACTTTCTTGAGACAGTCACACAGACAACCGATCAAGATACCATCTAACAGCCGGAGCGACCAAGAATGTTAAATAGCATACTCAAGCCAAAACTGACCATAACCTCGTCCCCGTTATATAGCCTCCTCACTGTGACCAGGGTAACGGAGACACTAAGTAGCCTAGACTCCATGTAAGCGTTATTGCATCGATCCTCCACTCTACGTCTGACACCCCACTTCAAGGATAATTAAACGTGTCCGGTAACTAGGATAGGTGTGAAAAATATTCCAACTGAAACTGTAAAATCCCGTATATGCGAGATTAACGAAAACGAGAGCTAAAAACGATTGGTCAGAAGACTACTAGGAACTTTTGCTATATATCTTTGGGGACCAAAAATCAGCTGGTCAGTCGCAAACAAACTGCCCAGCCGTGAGGGTCGACCAAAGGAACAAACTGCAGTGTCCGTCTATCTCCATCTCATCAAGAGAATGCTAGAGACGTAAAAGACGATTTCACGAGTCCCAGAGTCTACAAGTAAGATAACACTAGTAGTTTTGATATGTGTATGTTTATTGTATATTGATTGCCATGTATTGATAATATGTTCTTGATATAATATATAGTTACAGAAACAGATTATTGTTTCTGAGACAGTATGCATGTGGTTTGATGTATCTTAGCCTTAAGATTCGAATTGAATTGTGCATATGCAGAGCTGCCAACCCCTAAAAAAAATTTCAGTAGCAAACAAAGAAAAATATCAGTAGTTTCAGCTCAATTTCAGTAGCAAATGTACGAACAAGAATTTTCACATGATGAAATGAACATTATTTAAAATGTTGATATTAGCTTAAATAAAAACCAAACACCAACACAAAAAGCATTAACTTTCAAATATTTATTTTTAAAATGATAGAAATGTTCCTGAAAAAAAAAAAACAGTTTTAATATTTTGTTCGGAAAAGCTAACCCAATGGCTCACTACATGTACTAATGGCATGGATACTGCATTGGTCTCTCTCTCTCTCTCTCTCTCTCTCTCTCTCTCTCTCTCTCTCTCTCAGTCTACCGCGCAGTGGCTGCTGAGCTAAAAATAGCGCACACGCAAAGCGCTATACGAAAGTCTATGATATTGACGAAAGCCTAGTAGGCCTACGTCTCTCGCGGCTTTGTTTCGATACTTGTAAAAAAATAGGTATGCTTTGAAATTTTTCTTCCGTAGTATTTCTTGAAATGGCGTAGTTGCGGAATTAAAGAACATTTTCCGGAGAAACTACGGACGTTCCGTAGGGGTTGGCAGCTCTGCATATGGGAACCCTGCAGGTGTCTGATGCTATAGACACTTTGCAGAGGAGACCGCACACTTATAGCTAACGAGAATACTGTAGCCAGAGCTCCGACTTTTACAGGTCGGACCTGGGATCATAAAGGTTTGTGGAGGCGAACGCCTGACCGTCGCTCCCGTGGCACCAAAGGAGAACAATCCAGAGTCTACCTGGCCGGCCACGTCCGAACCCCACAGCTACAAGGGCGACCCGACTCACCGTAGATAAGTCACCCGCAAATGAACTGAGTCTTACCCTCGAGAAAACTAGAACATTTAATAACCTACGAACAGTGAAAATCGTAACCGCAGTTAGCAAAGGATGAAGGAAACCGGCTAAAGAACTGTCCCAGCACGTTGAACTATATTACTTATTAATTTACCGGTTAATGCAGAAATGTTAAAGTTTGTGTTGAATATATAAAAAGTGAAATTACATACATACGACTGGTGTCATTCTATTTGTATTGTTGTGTAGCTATTAGTTTTCTTCTCTCGAGACATAATAATCTAGTCTTTTGATTAGTAATTAACGGTTCTCAAGTTGAGCCAAATGATACTAAAATTCCCGAGAACAAATATAAATTTTATGTGACCAAAGTGCCGTGATCTGTCTCTCACACAACTTTCGGAATTCTGGTAAAAGAACGATCGATAGTGGTAGCACATCGCCCATCTATCAATAAGTCTTATCCCCTAGTAAGATAAACGTATCTTCCCCAGAATATCATCACATATGGGGGCTCGTCCGTGATTTAAAATTTTTGTATCTATATCTTGAGTAACCTAAGATAATAACGAATAGAAAACATTATCTCACTTAGGATTCGTAACAGTGGTCTAGTACAAAATCCGAGAGTTGACTCAGTTACATTGGGAAAAACTTTTTTCTTGATTTTTGAATTGCATGATTGTATTGATTGTTGTATGCACATGTATACATGTATTGATTGATGTAAGATAATTGTTTCTTATGCATTGATTGAAAATTGTGGATTGCTGGTAACATCTCACATAGGGATATTCTGATTGTACTTGTGTTAAACTAGATTGACTAATAGTAAGTAGGTTAGCTTGCTTTTGGACTCTGGAACTCTAGAAATCTAGTATGGCCGACTTCATAAAAGTACGGCGAGAATTACGAGAAGAGGGAGTAGCACTAGGTCTAACAGGGCAAGAGTTAATTTCGTATGTAACCTCGGAATGGGATAAACTGGAAAAATCCAGAGCTGAGGATATAATCCGGGCGGAAAAAACCCGTGCTGAAGAAAGAGACCATGCAGAAAAAGCTAGAGCTGAAGAAAGAGACCATGCAGAAAAAAGCTAGAGCTGAAGAAAGAGACCGTGCCGAAAAGTTAAGACTCATTGAGTTGGAAGCGGCAGCAAAAGTAAAAGGCATGGAATTAGAGATGGCAGAACGTCTAAAAAGGATGGAAATTGAAGCAAGGAACAGGGAAAGGGAACAATTGATAGCAAATCGGGCCTCAGACCCAAATTTGAGCTTAATGTCGTCCTCATTTGACAACCTTCCCCAACCTCCGTCCATCACTCCAGGCATGAATTTTTTTCCAAGTCCTTTTGACGAGAAAGTTGATAGGATAGATGCATATCTTGATCGGTTCGAGCGCTTGGCACAGGAATTCGAACTTGACTCTAGCAAATGGAATATCAAATTAGCTCAGGGATTGAGAGGTATGTACAGCTTATGACGTGTACGCGAAATTGCCCACAGGACAAAGTAACGATTACGCAGCTCTAAAGAAAGCACTCTTGGTTTGGTTCGAGTTGACCTCCGAAACCTACCGTAAAAAATTGCGCAACTCGCGAAGAGATAAAGGTGAATCTCACAGTCAGTTTGTAGACAGATTGGAAACCTACTTGCGTAAATGGTTAGCCTTATCCAACCTAGGAGAAACATTCGCCAATCTAGCAGAATTAATCTTAAGCGAACAGTTACGCGAATCGATGACGCCAGAAACTAGGATGTTCACCGCGGAACAAGGTGCCGAGACCTTAGCTGATCTAATCAAACTAGCGGACCGTAAAAGAACGATCGATAGTGGTAGCACATCGCCCATCTATCAATAAGTCTTATCCCCTAGTAAGTTAAACGTATCTTCCCCAGAATATCATCACAATATTAATAACCTAGCCGTCCTAGGGGGAAAAAGTGAAATTTTTTGTCATTTCTTTTACTAACATTTGTTGATACTGTTACCTGACCTTGAAGAGAAGTCATTCATTCACTGATCATTTATGAGGTCTAATGTAGTAATGGGTATACACCATCTTACCAAGTTTGGTTGATAGTTGAAATAGGTTCTGAGATATTACAGTAATTCACTTGCAAGTTTTGCACAGACAGACGGCAGATGTTGGGCAGACAGAAAGATGGACCCTTCCCCCCCCCCTCCCCCCCAATTTTTTTTAAATGTCACTTTTGGCGTATTTATGACTCATATTGCACAGATTTGCAAACATCTAGAATTTTTTGTTGTTGGGGTGAGTACATAAACTCACATTGCTATGCATGAGAGTCAAAAAGCTGGAATTCCTTCTTCTGTTATTGCCAAATGCACTAATGCAAATCTGAAAAGACTGCCCATGCTGTAGAACTAGAAGACTGCGATAGACAGATCAGGCTAAGGACTTTAGATGATAGCGATGAACCGTCAGAGTCATGACAAGTGTAATTGTAAGTCTGATTTTAATGAACTCTGTAAACATCCACTAAAGCTGAAATATTGTTAAATAGAACTGAATTAAAATGACATAAAAAAGAGCAATATTTATGGAAGTTAATAATAACAAATTACAAGCTGCTTTTTAAAATTTATTTATTTAATCAATCATATACACTTTTGCAGTTCAAGAGCTGCCCAAGGCACAGGCCAATATAGGACCTAGCTCAAACCCTCCAAAGTGCCCACTTGCAGCCTTTGGGCTCATTGTCTGACGCACAGACAACTGAGCACAATCCTGAGTACATGGGAAAAGGAACCTAGTGCTTCCCTAGTTCAGCAACCACTGAAAATTAAAACAACTTAGTACTAAGTCTTACGTAAATGAATTTTGATAAGCTAACAACTACACAAGAGCGGAAAAGTGCCTTGCAAAGCTTACCATCAAAAATACCACTTTCCAGCAGCTCTCCACTCTTTTCCAGGACAGCAAACTCTTCTAGTGTGAGGAAGTTGTAATCCACACCATTTGTTTCCCCTGGTCTGGGAGCTCTAGTAGTGCCTTCACAACCAGGGATAAAATTTACTGTACATAGCAATCATAGAGGAACACAATTTTGAGAACATGAACCACAAAGCCACAGTATCATCAATCAAACCATACATTATAGTTTATAATTGTAAATTAAAAAAAATAATAACTAAAATTAAGAATACTCTGATGATAATCACAATATTCATGAAGAATTCAAGCATGAAAGACTGTCGGTATATATACAGGTGAATGAGTAAGAAAAGAGCTGGTGGTGGGCAGAGAGTGTGTGTGCCTTTGAGGTGAATAAAATCTTAATGAAGATGCAGTATTGGTGGTGATGTGATTTAATAAAGACTTGAAACAACCACAAAAATACTTTAAATTTGTAAGTTTAACAAATTAATTACTTCCCTAAAACCTTCCATTTATCCTGATATCTTTTGACTGTTGCAATGAAAATAATTTGTGAGTGTGACTCATAACATAGATCCTGTCTCTCATGCCTACACACACGCATGCACACACACACATTAACACCAAAGTGACACACATTCCTTTTAAGTTTTATTCAGTTAACAAAAGACCCATGCTGAATAACAAGAGCTAAGCCTAAACTTTTGACCTCGTTTACTCCTCTCACATTTCTTAGAACCAGAAGTCAGAGGAAGTCAAGTGCCAAAGCAGATGCTGAGAGGGTGAAGCGACCGCTGGAGCAATAAACTTCAAGAAGTTCAAGCACATTAATAGGAACTCAGTGTTGAAACATGAGCACTGTGTGACAAATGTCTTCCCCTTTCACAGCTGCAAGCACAAGATACCATTACCATACCACGTTCAGTATTCTCTATTCAAACTTCCTTTACCTAGAAAAGTAGAACTCCACCCACACTAAAGTAAAGGCAGTAAAGCACAAGTACTGGGTACAAGAGCTAAAGGAACCCACCTGACAAGGAAAACATGAGAAAGGCTGCATAGAAAGTTAAAAAGCACTCAGATGTCGTTGTATTAAATTAAAATATTAATCATTTAGAGGAAAAAACATTTCTCCTCATCATCTTCATATTTCATGATGCAAACTGTGATGAAAGTATTCTTGAGATGTGAGTGAAATTTATTAATACAATTGTACTGCAGGAAGTCTTTATGTCAAAGCCTAGACATTTGTATAACAATTAAAAATAACATACAAACTAAGTTCACGATTAAAATATTTAGTGCAAAACCCAGTCAGCACATTATGGAAAGCCTTTTCAGTGTTGAACTTGATTTAATCAAAGTAAGAGCAAGTTCTCTTTTACTAACAGATCTATCAATAATTAGTATTACATAAATCATTAAACGCCTTTAGCATGGTAGATTTTTTTAAAACTATAAACACAATTTTATTTGTTGATTCTAACATCTGAATTGAATTGTAGATCTATCTATGAGATTTGGGAAATGACAATATGCAGATTAGCACAAATTAAAAAAAATTTAGTCCATCACAGGATCACTGCAACACGTTTTGCTAGTACTAGTAGGTAAGAATAGATATCTCTCAAACCCTAATCTACAACTTACAGTTTTATTATTCAAGGTCCTGCCTGAAAAACAAATGCAGTGATGGAGATCACGTACAATCGTACGTGTTTCACGTACTGAGTTGGGAAATCACGTAACGAAAATGTAATGAAAGGGTATAAACACGCACAAAGTCAGTGCCAAAGGGGTATGAAAACGTAAAGCTAAGTTGCTGGGAGGTATCATCAAGTACAACTTTCAGTCGTGCGTACAGCTTTCGCTCGATTTGGATCGTGTGCCTGTGCGTCCTGCGCGACCGCCTACCACCCTCTCTCCTCCTCCTATTCATTCTGTCGCTTCCGAGAAACAGCCAATCATATGCACGATAATATTCACTATTTTTTCTCGACGCTTTTGATTGGCTATATAAGACTGACAACAACTCAACATTAACACACACCTCTCACGGCGTTCGTCGCTCGAGCAAGAGTGGCAGTCTTGCTCTGCGCAGGGGCGCTATCCATTCTGGCTGCGGACTTAGCCGAAATTCTTGCCATTCTCGCGGTCGAGACTACTGGCGGTCCCATGTCAGTCCGGCTTTGCTGCCTGCGGGGAAACTACTAGGAGTATCGTTTAGTCCCGCAGCCATGGCGGCATGAGATGATGAGGACGCACCGTCCCATGGGTGGAAGTCCGGAAGTCAACACTGTCTCCACTGCCTGCGGGTGATTCCGAGACGTATCTCCGACTCAACTTTCAACCTTCATTTTCTTCCAGTTGGGCTCCCCAGGCCTGGCGGCGTGGATCTTGCGCGGAGGGGCCCGCCTCGCCATTTCTGCGTTTGCCTGGTCTTCGGCTGCCTACCCTTCTTTCACTACGATAGGGCGACGAAGGGTACCCTGTGGAGATTGGCAACCTCCGGACTACAGGTGATTCACCGCCAGTGGTGCCCCGCGTCTGCCTTCCAACCCTCTCACGGCTTGTGCTTGGTCACCTCTATGCAGCTCCATCGGCACACCTCTTCGCGGACGGTCATGGTGTCCTTTGGCACCCCCACTACAGTTTGACTTCTTACTACAGCATGACTCATCACAGCACCATTTTCATCATGACGCTTCTTCCGTTGTCGTAGCGGCGCCACGCGCTCCATCTTTATACGATTTTACAACGTCTACATGACTTCTTATATCAACGGACTTGTCAACTTTGTCTCCTATACACAGCGTGTCCGGAGACGTTAATCTAACCCAACAACAACAACATTAAACATGGCTGACAAGCAGCGATCTGAGGGGAAGCCGAAGAAAAGGAAAAATAAAGCAGACAAAACTAATTCAGTAATTGCTCAAAAAAATTAAAACAAGATGAAGGAAAAGAAAAACAAACTTAAGTTTGGCTTTGAGTGCTCGCAAAGAGTTTATTACCTATGTTGGTGTACTCCCTAAAAAACTGAAAGGGGGTATAAAAATCCCCTTATGTTTGCAATGAGGGTATGAAAACCCCCACATGTTTTGGTTGAGGGTATAAATACCCCTATCTTAAAAACTTTCTCCATCACTGAAATGTGATTTTATATGAAAGCAATACTCACATGGAACTGTTCGCATGTACAGGTTATCTCGAATGGTTTGCTGAAGATCATGATCAACAGAACCTTTGGGAAACCGTGTGGCAAGGTACTGACGTAAATCTTTGGTCAGTGCACCTGCAAAAATTCGACAATAGTAATATAGTTAAACAAAATAACCAAAGAATCAGAATGGGTCTGATGAGTGATTCAACCGAGTCGGGAAGGGGGGGGGGAGTGGGGGGGGGGGGCCAAAAACCCAATCATTCTGTCAAAAGGGCAGATAACAGGTCAAAATAACCACACAAACATTTAACTAGATGAGGGTGGTAGAATTGTCAATGGCGTTAGACTTAGAGGTTTTTTTTATATTGCCTATGTCATGATGCTTCAAGGTGGCATCTTGGGTGGCTTGAATTAGATCCTGATTTCAGCCAGAGCCTTGAACAACTTTTTGAGTAGCTGGTAAGTGAACTATAAAGTATAAAGATGAAGAATTAATTATAATTTAAATGGAAATTGAAAAAGGTTTCCTAACTCAAACACAAAACTAAAATGACATAAAATATCATTATCAAGTAAAATTACACAAGTAACTAAGTCACTAATTGGAAATCTAACAATGTAACATCAAAAGCAAAAATGTGAAGAAAATAGGTATCTCTGAAACTGAGTATGATGATACGTGTACAATACAGATCTATACATGATTACATCTGTGTTGAACTTAAAATAACAAATTCCCATCAGACTGTCAATTTAACATAATTTTGGTCAGTTTATTGTTCCCCCATCACTAGCCACACCAGAGTTTACACTACAATTTGTATGCAAGTACAAACTTAGGAAATTATATGCCATCCCACAATACAAACTTATAACGTAAGACAACTGCACAAAATAAAGAAGATTCTTTTAGTTGTACATTTTACTCCTTGTTTGATTTTCCTGAGACAAACACCTCCTTGCCCCACAAACCATGAAGTTTTATTAATTTATAAAATTCACTATATTACAGTCTATAGTTATAATATAACCAAATTAATGAATGACTGACTTGTAACGCACCTAAGGACATTATTGCAGTCACATGTACAACAACAACATGGAACATATTTTCAACAATAACTGAATAGGATAACATTTGGATGAAATTAACAAAACCAGAGACTATTATAAATATCTTAGTCACTTAGTGATCAGTAGTAGAACAGATGCCTACTGCTTCACACATGTACACGAATACTAATCATAATAAAATACAATATAGTTAAATTAATTTAAACTATTATTTGTCAACCATTGTATTATTAGAAATAAATCAGAATTAACAGAAATAATATAATCAGTCATATTCTAAGTTTCTTTACTAAACTTTTCTATTTTATGAAGAACTAACTCATAAGTCATACATATGTTTATTATTAAGTGGGATGGATTACCGATTAGTAATGGCTCGATGAGTACTTGACTTGCGCTGATGAAGCAAATAAACCTAGGCAAATAACTTAACTACATAAGTGTTTGAATAAAACTTGTAAACTGTTAGTTTTAGTAATTTACCTGCTGTTATCTGTTGATGATTGTTCACACACACTGTGCTTAAGGGAATTACTATTAAATAAGTATACTATTAATTATTGAAATAAAATAAAAACAACAGGCTCCATAATTATAGGCATAAAACTTCATTAAAATCAGAAGATGACAAGGGGATATAAATACACCATTCAGTACTGGTGTGCTCTAAAATAAATAGAGCTTTCATTACATCTCTTACTAAAATAAATTTCTACAATTAAATAACCTAATATTGTTTCCTTTTTTTTTTTAATGTAAATTCATTAATGTTTACCTATTGTAGCCTATGTAAGCCAATATAATATGTCAATGTTTATAATAAAATACTGTAAGATCCTTATCTAAATCCTACTACTACACGTGAATGTCCAGGTGGTGACCTAGATTGATTTAATGAACCACTACCATAGTCAGGTGTGAAATCCTGAGTTTGTGAAGTAGCTTCAACTTAGTTCAAGTGCTGTAAATGGAAAATGTGCAGCTTTTAATCTTGAGCTAGTTATTCCCTATTTAAACTTCACAACTGCAGATTCCGTGTCCAGTTTTGGAAATAAGACAAGTCAACAGAACAAACAACACACTATTGTAGTACTGAAGATTAATTATTGAGCTTTAAGGGTTTAGGCCTAGGTTCAAAAGTGGATTGTTACACACCTGCCCGGCCCGCCCCGCCCCCTTAAATGAAAAGACAGATCAAAGGTCACTTGTAATAGTCTGAAGTTATGTCATGCGTGGCCCTTAACCTCCGTAACCCATCCCAATGGACGATCTCTGGCTTCTGGGACACTCACCTGGCCGCACGGTCTTGATCATGACGGGCGCTCCATTCTGGCTGACCTGCTTCAGCCACACTGTTGCGTCCCGTAAAGTATATCCGGACACCTTTTGACCCTGCACCTCAAGTAAAATGTCATCCCCAAACAGCTTTTCTCCATGATATGAGATTTTTTCGTGATCAATACTGCCGAGGTAGACGAACTGACCGCTGTCTGCTCCACCCTTTAGGGAAATGCTCAAACTTTCTTCATGTGTAGCCGAGGCGACAGTTTCCTGTATTTGTTGACTCCAGTGTCGCGGCTCACGTTTAGGTTTAGGGGGTGGCCCCTTGGGTGACGGGGGCAGTTTGTTGTGTATCATATTGACTTCCTCAAGATCACATCTTCAATTAAATCGAAACCAACTTTATCGAAGGCAAAGAAGAGGCAAAAAACAATGACATACGACACAGGCACTGACACCCCAATGAGGGGGAGCAAACACGACCCCTTCTGACAGGTGCGTACTCCAAGGCGTTTCTCCCGACATCAGAACAAATATTTACACACAATATTTACAAAAAATGCACATCGGAGAAAATAATCCAATATGCAGGGAATCAAATTAATCCAAAACACTACGAAGAACCATGCCAAAACACTCTTGAGAAATGTGTCCTCTCGTTTATTTCAAACGCTGCCATTTGATACACATGCAGCGCGCATGCGCAAGTAAACTGCCGGCGTCTAGTCGTGGCCTACACGCTGCCTAGTTGATGTCGTAAAAACACATTCCAAGGGTGGTTTTTGCCAGCCGGAAAGTTAGGCCAGTTTGTGGTTAGGCCTATGGTAGTTCGCTTCTAACTTTTGGAGCTGTCTTCGATTTACAAATTACACTTTAGCTGTTGAAAGTTGTAAGCTTATTATTTCTTTGCATTCACGTGTTGCTATTGCTAGCTTCTTCAGTTCGAGCAATGCTTTAAGATACCACCTCGTACACAGCCTGATTAGGCCTAAGTATAAACCAGTTAAAAGAACTTTTTTTTTTCTTTTTCACAACTTCGGTGGTTAGGGACTTATACATATCTTTTTAAATCAAGCACTTAGCTATGCATAAATTGAGGTTTTGTTTTACCCGACACAACTGGGTAATTGCTATTTCGTGTTCTTGTTTTTGTTTCATTTTAATCATAATCCAATGACCAGTAAGAAACTATATATAGCTTAGCATTATTTATTTGATATGTACGTATTTGAACTCAAAAGTGTTTGTATGTGAACTTACAATTTTACTCTATAACTTACAATGTTAGTTTTGTAAGTGTGTTGTAAGCTACACTGATAAATAAAAACACTTATAGGCTTGTACATATAATGCCGCTATATTGGATTTAGAAACTTAACTTACACAAATATAGGTCTATATTGACAGTGTTTTCTAACACATAAACGGGGACTGTATATTTTAAAAATTTTAATAGACAACAACTTAAATCTTCTTCTTCTTCTTCTTCTTCTTCTTCTTCTTCTTCTTCTTCTTCTTCTTCTTCTTCTGTTCCCATACTCCTATTACTATACTTACCACTTTCCCCATTCCGACAACACCTTCTTCTTGACGTCTCGTCCTCTTACTCCTGCACCCACTTATTTTTCCAGCTTCTGTTAAACTTAATTCATGCCCTGTCCTGGGTCCTTGCTCACGTTTTCAGTCTTCTTTATCTTCTTCCCCTCATCTGTTTTTACATTCAAGGAAACAAGTACACTTACAACATTTATGATCAGACCTATGCGCAATGAGTCCCGTTTTAGGACTGTGATATAAAATCATAATAACGTGATTCGTTATTGGATTGTAGGCTACCACAGTTCAAAATCATATAGCCTACATATTGAGAATCGTGTTTACCAACACAATGGGAACAGTATTTTGGCTATTAATTATTATGAGTGTAAGCACAACAGACCTAGGAACTGATAATAAGAACATTTTTTAAAACTGGTTTTCTTCCATCGAGCCTACTCACATTAAACTTCCTCATACAATCTGCAAAAAGGAACACGCGAGTGGATTTTTTTTGTAATCACCTTTAACCAGGCCGCAGTGTACTAGACACATATAGCCAATACTATATACATCTTGGTCACACACACACACACACACACAAAAACCCACGCCAATGAAAAAATTAACTCACTTTTTTTTTCTGCCAGGCAGACTTGGGCGTAACTTATGAGAGACAAAGACAGGAAAACGACGCCAGACTACAGGGAGTGTGTATGCTATGTGGGCTAAATGTAAGCATCCCAGTCTGCGTAAACCATAGCAGACATTTTTGTTCCTATATTTTCTTTTTGCTTCAGTAAAACGTCTCACAGCGCGCCTTTCCGCCGTGAACCCCCCTCCAAGGACTAGCGCAACAGGGTGCAACCAAACAAGATGGCATGCCAAGTTAAAATGTTCCGAGCTTTAAGATCAATTATAGACTTCCTCTGTGATTCCTCCCACGTTAACTTCGAAGCTTTATAATCATACTAACGTTTTTGTCATTAAGCGTATAATGGACCAGACAAGTGCAAACACTAGCATATATTGCTGCAGATAGCTGAAGTTTAGTTAGCAAGATCAAACTTCGTAGAAAATACAGGCAATAACTAGACTATATTTGCATGATTGTGAGTCTGTCTGTCTGTCTGCATCTTCCTCCCCCACCCTCATAGCTACTGACCACCCAACAAATAAAATTGAATACGAGACCTAACTCTCATCAAATACCAACATGTTAGTCAGGCCTGAAAATGGCGACTAATTTAGTCGCCATGGCTAGTGAAAAAAAAAATTGGCGACAAAAAAAAAAACTGTAGTCGCCAAATGCGAGTGCGCTAAAATGAATTTTTTTTTAGTTTGGCTAGTAAAATTTTAAGTTTGGCTAGTAAAATTTTTAAGTTACTAGCCAAAGGCTAGTTGGAACTTTTTTTCATTTTCAGGGTTCCTCTTCCCTTCCACCTACCTACTCAAACAACTATCTTGTTTCGTTTAAAAATGTTTTCTGATGAGTGCTATCATCGGTAGCCATAGCTACTCACCACCCAACAAACTTACTTTAAATGACATAAAAGATCCAATTCTCATCAATACCAATGTGTTCCCGTTTCGTTTAAAGCTATTTTTCTGAAGAGTGCGATCTTCGGTGCCAGTACAGGTTTACCATGCCTTCTTCTATCGTAGTTTCTTTATTTTCTTGAAACCAAGAAGTGTCTGCCTAACACCCGCCTGCACCACCTACAACATCCTTTTTGTGGAGAGTTTTGTTCATACCTGTTTTATTTCTTTCCTTTCGTGTAATTATGTACGAGTGTGCCTGTTCTTTCGACGAAATTTACAATAAAAGTATTAGAAAGGTGTGTGTTTGTGTGGGGGTGGTAAGGGGATGAGGTGGTGTGCTGTGCGCGCGCGTGAGTAGTACTAAGTGTGTGTTTATGTGTGTGTGAGGGTGTGTGTGTGTGTGTGTGTGTGGGTGGGTGTGTGTGTGTGTGTGTGTGTGCAGGTATGTGTGTTACCATACCGTTTATTTCTGTCCCTTCTTGTTACAATTAAAAGCAAAAGTGAAAATTTTCCCCTACTTTCCAGTTTTAAAAGACTTGATATCGTCGGGTATTATCATCAACAAAAACAACAATAACAACAACAAGTGCTGGATTCTAACGGGTGGAGAGTTCCCTCGCGTGCGCTCTCTCCTTCTCTCTCTCACACACATACATATCTCCCCCCACCCACCCACACACACAACCTTACGCACAAACACACACACACACCCACACACACACCCATACGCACAAACACACACACACACACACACACACACACACACACACACTGTATTTGTGGGTAATATTTAGTAGAACAATTAAATTAAAAAACATTGGAGCAATGAGAGAAAATAGGATTAGAAGGAGAGAAAAAAAAGCACACACAACAAATGATGACGTTACCATGATGACGTCACCCGATATACATGGATTTTTTTGTCATCTGGCATGGTTAATGATTTCCTAACTAAATGCCAAGTTTGAAAGAAATCCGTTCATTAGTTTCAGAGAAAAGAGCGCAGAATAAATAACTAAATGAAAATATAAATATTTCGTCACCACGATGATGTCACTCGATTAACATAAATTTTGACTAATCCTCAACGCATCTGTACACTCTCATTACATACAAAGTTTAAAGAAAATGTAACAAACAAACAAAAACAAAAAAGTGAAGTTATCATTTATTACTTCACTCGATTTGCATAAGTTTGGTTTTACGTTGGATGCATAGGTAAAGTCTAAGTACACGTATAATTGTACCAAACTTGAACCAAATCGCTCCAGTTGTTTGGGACAAAATAGAATTAGAATAAACAATTTGTAACATCACTATGATGACGTTACCTGATGTCGTCATACCATCAAAGACATAAGGATAGTTTAAGGATCAAGACATCTGTACATTCTAATGACATACGAAATTTAAAAAAAATTACATGATTAAAAAATTATCTTCCCAAAAAAAAAAAAAAAAAAAAAGACCTTACGATGATTACATTACTCGATTTGTATAAGTGTGGTTTTACCTTAGAGGAAAAGTTAAAGTTTAAGTACATACCAAACTTGAACCCAATCCCTCAAGTAGTTTGAGAGAAAATAAGATTAGAAAAAAACACACCACCACATAATAAATTATGACATGGCCATAAGGACCTCACCCAACATGCATATGTTTTTGTCATCTGGTAGCAGTGCTTCAGATTGTTTTCAGACATCATGGGCCCAATGACCCATGGCCATGCAAAATGATGGGTCAATTTTGAAAAAGATGGGTCATTGACAATCGAAGGTATTCGTATCGTATGTTCACCTAGTCCTTCTTGATTTTTATGACGCGCCAGGCTGGCGCATTCACGTTGACTGTTACGCGCCATTCTGATAAAATATGCGCCAATGGCGCGGGCGCACCAACAATCTGAAGCACTGTGGTAGGGCTCAATATCTCGTAAATAAATGCCAAGTTTGAAAGAAATCCGTCCATTAGATTGTGAAAAAATTGCACAAATGTCAGCTACGGACGCCGGATGGACAAAAACAGCAGTTATCGTGCTTTACAGCTTGGGAACTAACATCAAGCGTGACACCAACATGACCAAAACTACAACCACCGCCACGATGAGCAAAACTGTCACCACTACCTTCAACCACAATAACAACAAAACTACAACCACCGCCACGATGAGCACAACTGTCACCACTACCTTCAACAACAATAACAACAAAACTACAACCACCGCCACGATTAGCAAAACTGTCACCACTACCTTCAACCACAATAACAACAAAACTACAACCACCGCCACGATGAGCACAACTGTCACCACTACCTTCAACAACAATAACAACAAAACTACAACCACCGCCACGAGGAGCAAAACTGTCACCACTACCTTCAACCACAATAACGACAAATACCGGAGCGCACAAAACGTTACATGTTAAGGGTGCATTGATAGTTAAATAAATAGCTGGAAGAACAACAAAACGTTACATGTTAAGGGTGCATTGACAGTTAAATAAATAGCTGGAAGAACAACAAAACGTTACATGTTAAGGGTGCATTGACAGTTAAATAAATAGCTGGAAGAACAACAAAACGCAGTTTTAAAAAGAACAAAATAAATGATACAATAGGCTATTGATCTCGGCATGAGATACTCCGTGATCCACATTGAGACTATAAACCGAGGTCTAATCTATGTACGCACGCTTTCCATTGCAGGGACTTCAAAGATCCTGACGCTCATGTCCTCGACGGGTGAGTGCCAGCTACACAAATACACCGAGGTTCCTTCTCCCCCATACCCGGTCGCCCAAGATTGCACAATTGTCTGGATGTCAGATATTGCTCCCAAAGGCTGTAAGTGTGCTCCCCGTGCGGTTTGAGTTAGATCCTGTATCGGTCAACTCCTTGAACAGCTTTTAACATAACGAGTATCTAAATATAGAAATAAAGTATGCATCCTGAGCTCAGTCAAGCTAGAGAGATGAACGCGCTATATCAATCTGTATTAACACTAAAACAAAAGCTTTACAACATCAAATCTGTAACATTTTATTTTAAACCATTTTTTTCATGATCAAGACATGGTGTTCTTAACTTCTGTCACCGCTAGCTAATTTAGGTTCTAAAAGCAACCCCACTGCCACGGACAGTTTGAGAATAAACCCTTTGAGCCACAGGCACTTGTATCTGGACACGCAACGCCTGTGCTTTGAGCGGACGATTCGTTTCGCCAAATACGCAGCCTGATCCCACCCTTCCTTAAATTTATAATACAAAAGTAATGGCTTCGTGTTATCTATCGTTGCGCGATCGAGGATAAACTTACTTGTTGCTATCTCGGATCCATTCTACTTGGTTACGGCCCCTGTGCCGTAGCTGAGACTCGATAATACCTCCAGACCTCCCTATCTCCGGTAAGAAGTCTTCGTCGAATCTCAGCTACGCTGTATGACGCATGCGCTTTACCGACCTAGTGAAACAAAATGCATCGTATGATGAACATAAACAATTATTTACGAGGGCCTACTGAGATGGATTAGACTCATGATAACATGAGGAAAGTCATCTCTTCAGAGGAAGTAAGCCTAGTTCTGATTGCTTGCTTTGTGTTAAATTGTATGTTCGCTTAACAAAGAAGGAAGAAACCACTCGGTACTCATGCAGTCGTTATCAGTCATATCTCCACCTGACTGTGTCCATTCAGATTAGGCTGTATGTTCTTTAATGGTGTGTGTATGTGTGTGGGCATGTGTGTGTGTGAGAGAGAGAATTTCAGTGCGTGCGTGTGTGCAGACTCAATTTTGTTGGATTGAGATTGCAACGTGTCTATTGACCCCATAGGAGTCGTTACACTAACTAAATGGACTCGAACAAAGAGTCTGAAGAATAATGAATGACAGTATGGATTGTACGAGTGTATGTGTCATCGATTGTGTTCTCTCTCTCTCTCTCTCTCTCTCTCTCTCTCTCTCTCTCTCTCTCTCTCTCTCTCTCTCTCTCTCTCTCTCTCTCTGTATATGTGAGACGGATGTTGTGGTGGTTGGTGGTGTGTGTTTTATGTGTGTGTGTGTGTGTGTGTGTGTGTGTGTGTGTGTGTGTGTGTGTGTTAGATACATACACGTTAAAAAAAAAGAGATTGCTCTTAAATATATCACTTACAATCTTAGAAAGCTTCTCAAGACATGGCCACTAATATCCAGCAATCAGATATAATAGTTTGCTGAAGTCAGGATTGAAACCCACGTCGCCCAAAACGCACATACACAAGTCGTGCGCTCTGACCACTGAGCTATTCCTTTCTTATACAAGGTATGATTCTTTTATAAACATCAGCTATAACCAAAAATTTTAGAAGTTAACGTCTTTCTTCTCCGGACAGAAATCCTAGTTTCCGTGATTGGCTCTTTAGGCCTATAGCGCACAAGAAGTTGGTGCCTGGACTGCGGATCTTGGGACTATGACGGCGGCATAGTCAAAGTCTGGCTCGATACCGATCGCCCAGTGTCATCATCTGCTCTACAAGGGTGTGGAAGAGAAGAAGATTCAGGGTAAGGGTGGCGTCATTGACGAACTGTGCTGAGTTCATTGCAACAGTGTCAAAGTTAGCGGTTTGAGTTAATGATAAATGTATCGAAATGTGTGCGTGTGTGTGTATGCGTGTGGGTGAGTATGCGTGTAGGTGTGTGTATATGTGTGTGTGTGATTTAACTAGAGCCGCGGGGATGGAGAAATAACTCAGTGAAGATTCAAATAGGCTCCAGGGTTACATAGAATATATATATAGATTATAACCAAAGAGGATGGGGGAAGGATGGAGGTATGGTGAATGCGGAAGGATTGCTGATGTCGGAGAGATGTTGAGAGGGCACGGGGGATCAACGAAGCTACTATTGTAATGGAAGCTGGATAGGAACCATCGTGAGAGATGCTTTGGAAAAGGAAAGGCAGCAGGTGGAGAAAGAAGTAGAGGAAGAAGACGAAGAAGAAGAAGAAGAAGCAGAGGAAGTAGTAGTAGTAGTACTTCGTTGTAGATGTGCTGTGAGAGTCCATGTTTCGCAAGCGTATAGGAAGATGGAGATGACAAGGGAGCGCAAGCAGCCTTACCAGCATGTAGACTGATGGTCCTGTCTTTCCAAAAAGGGCTTCAACCTTGTCAGGACAGCAGTTGTTTGTGCGATCCTGGAGAGATCTTCATGTCGGGACCCATTGTCTGATACAATGGCTCCTAAATATTTGAAGCTATGCACTGTGTTGAGGGATTGGCCTTGGACTTTGATGTCCATGTTGATGCCCACACTCGTGTTGTTGGTCATCATTTTGATCTTCTCTGCACCTATTTCCATTCCATATGCTCTGGAGGTGGTGTAAAGCCTCTGTATCAGCTGTTCAAGTTCTTGTTCCTCTCCAGCCATTCCATCAATGTCATCCGCAAAACGGAGGCTGGAGATTGCTCTACCCCCTATGCTGACTGTGCCTTCGTGATCTGCAAGGGCATCTGACACGATACGCTCTGTTGGAGAGAGTAGGCATCCTTGACAATGTCAATGTTGTGGAGGACTGCACTGGTAGCCTTGTCATACAGACTTTTGATGACTTCAGTAATATTAGGGCTGATGTTGTACACTCTCATAGTTGCCCACAAAGCTACATGCCAGACTCGGTCAAACGCTTTCTTGAAGTCTACAAACACATGATATAGATGTTTTTGGTGCTGTAGGTATTTCTCACAGATTATTCTGAGGATGAAAATCTGTTCAGTGGTACTTCGCCCTGCCCTGAGTCCTGCTTTTCTTCAGCTATGATTTGTTCACCTTGGGGTTTTAATCTGTTGAGTATTATTTTCAGGAGGACCTTGCTGGGATGACTGATGAAGCTGATGGTGCGGTAATTTTCCTTAAGGTTACCCTTTTTGGGAAGAGTGATGACAAGCGACTGGGTTCATGGTGTAGGCCACTCCCCACTCTGCCAAATCTTGTTACAAATAATGGTGAGGGCGTCAATCATCCATTCTCCTCCTGCTTGAAGCAATTCTGCGGGTATGTTGTCCACTCCCGCTGACTTCCCTTTCTTCAGCGATTGTACTGCTGCATCAATTTCTTCTAAAATCGATGGTACAAATACTCTTTACGATATGTATGATATTACGATCATAGTATTTTGTATACATAGGGTCTTTGATGCAAGCATGTGTGTGCAGACAAAGAAAATACAAGAAGATAGAAAACACCAGGCATATAGAACGTAAGATGGAAAAGTCAGCAGCAGCAACAACAACATCAAAAGCAGCGACGACGGGCAGGGGTAGGATTTATGAGGTCCAACTTCGCGTTTGGAGTGCCAGGGTGGCAACAGTGCATGGATTGCCTTGCCAGGATTGTAAATAGACCCCTCCCCCCTCCCTCCCCTCAATTTTTTTAAAGCTATAGAGTGCTGTTTCTGAATATAACTGACACCACTAAGTCCCACTAAAATAGTTCCTGCAATAGAGGTAAATGAAATGTAAAGGCATTTAAGAGTAATGACTGATAACTCCGTAGTTACACACTACATAAAGGAAGCCTAAACTATATCATGTAGACCTAATTAAGTGATGATGATCACGATGACGACGACAACGATGATGTTTGTGGTGTTGCATTTGATGATGATGACGATGATGATGATGATGACATGATGATGATGATGATGATAATGATATCATATCAGTGCGCGATTGTTCTTTGGATACATGCACGATATATGAGAGAGAAGCGAAAGAAAGAGAGAGAGAGAGAGAGAGAGAGAGAGAGAGAGAGAGAGAGAGAGAGAGAGAGAGAGAGAGAGAGAGAGAAAGAAAAAAGAAAGAGACAGACAGAGAGACAGTGTGTTTTGTGTTTGATGTTGTTTTTAACTGGGAGGATGAATGGTAGATGAGATTATGGAGAACTGGTGAGAAATAGGTGAGTAAATGGATTGAATGTCGAGTGTTGAGTGACGCTAGGAGAGAAACCGTTCTGGGGCGTCAAGAAAGTTAGAAATGTGTCTGGCACCTTCTATTAAATTCCAATGCAGACTGTTGTAAGACATTCATTTCCAGAACTTATGCGCAGTTATGCCTTTTATCTGCGGCGATTCTTTGAACACAGTTGAGAAGACTTCCACTCCTTCCTACATTCATATGATCATTCAAACCTGAAACATTTAACACAAATAAACGCTGTCTAAACATTAATATTAGTGTAATATAATAGTTTAAAAGGTCCCAATTCGAAATCTTTGTTTACTTTTTGCGAAAACGGGTTTACCCTAAAAATTGCATTGTTAATGCATTAAACAACAATAAAGTGACCTTTCGTTGCTGAACCAACCGCTAAAGTTTGAATGTTGTGACATTGAGTGATTTCCCCTGTTTTAACGGTATATAAATACGATAGTCGTGTGACCTTTGATCACGGGTCTTGAAGAATGCGTTCTTGGTGCCTGGGGTATGAGGGGTCTGCTTTATCAACCTATAACCACAAAATCTTACAAGCAAATTGTTTTAAATGGTTCTGTCTCCTGAAAGAATTCTTTTTTGTTGTAAGTTTTTTTTTTCAGTGGGGCAACACTTACTGTGAATGTTAAAAGGATTGATGTCCATTTATAACGCGCGTATCTCCATCCATTGTCGAATGCTCAGTGCGCGGGCCGATACTTGATCTAGCTCAAGCCGCCCGAGGCGCCCTTGCAGCCTTTTGGGAGCATAGTAGTCTGACCACGGAATTAAATCACTAATCCGTGGTCTGACGCCCAGACGACTAAGCGCAATCCTGTGCGACCGGTGGTTTGGGGGGGGGGGGAGGGGGGAAGGGACCTAGTGCGTGCTGGATGTATTTGTGTAGCCGGCACTCACCCGTCTAGGACACATGGCGTCAGGATCTTTAAAGTCTATGCTATGGAATGCGTGCGTGCACAGACCAGACCTCGGTTTATACTCTTATCCGAAGGATCTGTCAAGGGGCTGTGGTCAGTTTGTCCCTTTTAAGGAGGAAAAACGCCAGATGAGTACGTTAGATTGACAAAAAGAAGACGAAAAAAAAATTACGTATTGAATAGTAGTTGGACCGAGTGACTATAGCCTTGTAATATTTGATACCGAGAAGTAAAAAAAGAGTAAGGATTTTGATTTTGCGCTGCGTTGGTCGTAACGTCTAGCTACTGACTAGGGGGGGATGAGTAATTTCAGAAAGGCAACGAGCTATTCCAGAACTTTAATGGATACTGCAGGTGGAGTTGGACTGGATCCAACGGCGGCAGGTTGAGGGTTGTACATCTGCTGTGAGGGTCCATGTTTTGCAAATGAGTTTCAACCTTGTCAGGACAGCAGTTTTTTTTATGTGCTATCCAGGAGAAGACTTTCTGTCAGGATTCCTTGTCTGATTGCTGCTAAATATTTGAAGCATGAAGATGAGGAGCTACATAAGATTCTCGGCATTTTCTATATCCAAGCACGTCACCAACGAGGAAGTCCGACAAACTCTCACATAAGACATTGGACAACACGATGACATACTCACAATGGTGAAAAAACGGAAACTCCAGTCGTATGGCCATTTCACCAGACCATCAGGCCTTGCAAAGACCATTCTGCAAGGCACGATACAAGGAGGCAGATGAAGAGGGAAACAGAAAAAGAGGTGCATGAGAAGCCATGTGGGCTGCTGAGGACAGAGAGATGAAGTACGCTGGTTAAACGATCATCTGTAGTGCTCCAACGACTTTCGAATGATGGGATAGGATAGGATAGGACATTTTGATCACTTTTTGTTGCTGCTCTATTATACTGTGCCGACATACTGGGCATTGATTCAGCATCTCCAGAAGAAAATACATGGTGTCCGGTCACTTCCCCCATCGGTCACTTTCCTCCCCGGACATTTTCCCCCGGTCTTTTCCTCCCCAGTCTTTTCCCCGCTAACCCACTTCCTCCACGGCGCTCTTCTCTCTTCCCTCTCCCTTCCCCGTCACCACTCCCTCCCCCCCCCTGTATTATTCCCCCCAGATCATTTCCCCTCTCCTCATCCCCACACTGCACTCCAATCTAAAGTAATGAAATAATTTGGTGGTCGCAAATTTCACGGTCCCAAATGTTACCAGTTTTAATGGAGCATGTTAACCACGGCTAAAAAAATAATACTGATGCAAAAATCTCTTCCTAAAAGCATACAAAATAATAGCGGAAAAATAGATACTTATTGAAAACAAAAGCACGCGCGCTGGCATCATGCAACGTCGAATATTTTGGTATGCATCAAGTGTTACCGACAGGTCTGTTAAACAGGTAAATTATCATCATCATCATCATCGTCATCATCATCTTCTTCTTTTTCTTGTTCATCATCATCATCATCATCATCATCATCATCATCATCATCATCATCATCATCATCATCATCATCATCATCATCATCATCATCATCATCTTCTTCTTCTTCTTTTTCTTGTTCATTATCATCATCATCATCGTCGTCGTCGTTGTAAACGTTGTTACGTACTTTTACATGCACAGCTGCTTTGCATTTGCTTTCGTTATTGTATTCCCATTTATATTTGTCCGTGTTTTTAGATAGTTTCTTTTTGTAGTGGACATGGTAGGAATCCGTTGTGATCTATACTCTTTTTGCCTTTTGAGGAAATCAAAACAATAGATCTGATCGATTCCACCATCCATTGCAGTTGTTGTTGCTACAACTACTTAAAAAAACTAAAGTAACGTGTTCAGTGCACATTAGTTTTAAGTAAAGGCGGCTAAGAAAGTTTAACAACAGTTCACATATTTCAATGCAGATAGAAGTATATAACACACTATTGAAATAACCCCTCCCATGTCATTGTGTATTTCGGAAGATTACAAAATGATATTAGAATTCCATATAAGACGTAAAATACAATTCAATTCAAATCCTATCCTATCCTATCCTGTCCCATAACCCGAAGGTCGTAGGGGCACCACAGATGATCGCTTAACCAGCATACTCCATCTTTCTCTGTCCTCAGCAGCCCTCATGGCTTCGCTCAGTGTCAAACCAGTCCATTCTCGAATGTTGTCCTCCCACCTCTTTTTCGGTCTCCCCCTTCTTCTACCTCCTTGCACTGTGCCTTGCAGAATGGTCTTTGCAAGGCCTGATGATCTGGTGACGTGGCCATACCATCGGAGTTTCCGTTTCTTCACCACTGTGAGCAGGTCATCGTGTTGTCCAATGGCTTGTGTGATGGTCTGTCGGACTTCAACGTTGGTGATGTGTTGGGTATAGGAAATGCACAGAAGTCTTCTGTAGCACCTCATCTCCATGCTTTGTATTCTTCGTTGGAGATCTGCTGTGAGGGTCCATGCTTCGCAAGCATATAGGAAGATGGAGATGACCAGAGAGCGCAGCAGTCTTACTTTGGAATGTAGACTGATGGTTCTGTCTTTCCAAATGGGCTTCAACCTTGTCAGGGCAGCAGTTGTTTGTGCGATCCTGGAGAGGACTTCCTGTCGAGACCCATTGTCTGACACAATGGCTCCTAAATATTTGAAGCTGTGCACTGTGTTGAGGGATTGGCCTTGTACTTTGATGTCCGTGTTGATGCCATTGGTGTTGTTGGTCATCATTTTGGTCTTCTCTGCACTTATTTCCATTCCATAAGCTCTGGAGGTGGTGTCAAGCCTCTGTACAAGCTGTTCAAGTTCTTGTTCCTCTCCAGCCAATCCATCAATATCATCCGCAAAACGAAGATTGGAGATTGCTCTGCCCCCTATGCTGACTGTGCCTTCGTGATCTGCAAGAGCATCTGACATGATGCGCTCTAGGAAGATGTTGAAGAGTGTTGGAGAGAGTAGGCATCCTTGACGCACACCGATTGTTGTTCTGAACCAGTTCCCGATGACGCTGTTATGGAGGACTGCACTGGTAGCCTTGTCATACAGGCTTTTGATGACTTCTATAATTTTAGGGCTGATGTTGTACACTTTCATGGTTGCCCATAGAGCTGCATGCCAGACTCGGTCAAATGCCTTCTTGAAGTCTATGAACACATGATATAGATGTTGTTGGTGCTGTAGGTATTTCTCACAGATTATTCTGAGGTTGAAAATCTGTTCAGTGGTACTTCGCCCTGCCATGAATCCTGCTTGTTCTTCAGCTATGATTTGTTCAGCTTGTGGTTTCAACCTGTTGAGTATTATTTTCAGGAGGACCTTGCTGGGATGGCTGATGAGGCTGATGGTGCGGTAATTTTCACACTCCTGAAGGTTACCTTTTTTGGGAAGAGTGATGACAAGCGACTGGGTCCATGGTGTAGGCCATTCCCCACTCTGCCAGATCTTGTTACAGATAATGGTGAGAGCATCAGTCATCGCTTCTCCTCCTGCTTGTAGCAGTTCCGCTGGTATGTTGTCCACTCCCGCTGACTTCCCTTTCTTCAGCGATTGCACTGCTGCCTCAACTTCTTCCCGGAGAATTGGGAGGATTTCTTCTTCTTCTCTGCTCTCGGGACATGCTAGAACTGATGGGTCTCCATTTGGTGTATGGTTGTAAAGGTCAGAGCAGTACTCTGTCCATCTGTCCAAGACTTCTTGTTCTTCTGTAAGGCAAATGCCAGACTTGCTTTGGATAGTGGAGACTTTGGGCTGTTTAACACTTGTCAGCCGCTTCACAGTCTGGTAGGCCTTCTTGCTGTTGTTCTTGTTCAGATTGTTCTCTATTTCCTGGCATTGATCTTCTATCCAGTTCTCCTTTGCTGTGCGCATGCCTTTTCGGATGTCATTGTTGATTTTTCGGTAGACATCAGCTCCCTGTGAGGTGTTCTTTTTCTTTTTTAACTCTCTTCGTTTATCACACAGATCCAAAAGTTCAGGTGTGATCCACGGCTTCTTCTTTGGTCGGTGCTTGCCTAGGATCTCAGTGGCGGCATCTGTTACAGCTGAGTTGAAGGTATTGGTCATGGTGTTGACATCTACTTCGCCTGCCCCCAAAATAAGCAGTGGTGCAAATTTCCCTCCAATTGTGGCCTGAAATATTTTTGCCACCTCCGGGTCTTGCAGTTTGTCCAGGTCGAACATCAGCCTAGTGCACTTTGCTGTATTTACTCTCTTCAAATGGAGCCGGAAAGACATCATCACGAGATCGTGGTCACTTCCAATGTCTGCTCCTGGAAAAGTGCGTGTCCTGCCAATGTTGATGCTTGATCTGAAGCGTTTCTTGACCATGATGTAGTCGATCTGGTTGTGATGTTCCCCGCCGGGACTGTGCCATGTCCATCGTCTGGATTTTTTGTGGAGACCAAGCGTGTTTGCCAGTACCAGATTGTTGTATCTGGCAAACTCCAATAGCCTCAGACCCCTGTCATTTGTCTCGTTGTTGCAGTAAGGTCCGCATGTGTCTCCCCAGTTGTGGTGCGCATCTTGGCCAACCTTGGCATTCCAGTCGCCTTGCACTATGACTATGTCCTTCTTCGGCACTTGGTCAAGGACCGCCTGTATATTTTCATAAAAATCCTCCACTTCGCTGTCTTCATAGTCTGATGTTGGGGCATAGGCCTGGATGATGGTAATGTTAAAAGGGGTTGCTCTCAGACGGATGGTAATGAGTCTACTGGAGACTGGGCGGCAACCCATGACAGTGGCTAGAATGTTCTTGTGGACCAAGAATCCAACGCCGTGTTCGTGCCTGTCATCTCTACCGCTGAAATAGAGCTTGTGGCCTTTGTCAGTCGTTGTTTCACCTAGGCCTTTCCAGCGCAGTTCGCTGATACCTAGAACGTTCCATCGATAGTGGTCCAGCTCGTGGGCCAGTTCTTCTAATTTTCCTTCCGCAGTTAGGGTCCTGACATTTCAGGTTCCTATGACGATGTTGTTTCTCGTGCGGATCTTGCTAATTTGTCCATCAGTAGCATACTTTTCACCTCCGTCCTGGTGGCCAACGGAAGGCGCGGTCCTTGTGTAGCCGGGCGACGACCGATCCGGCATGGAATTAGTGGATAGCCTCATCATGTGTTGTGTCTTGGGCAAAAAAAAGACCTGGCAGGGCCCAATCCTCTCCAGGCTGTTGGCCACAGCCGAAATCCACGAATACAGTGTGGCTCGCCTTGGCCCTGAGCACGTGGTCGTTGAACCTGTAGTAACGTGAGGTTCCTCCGCCCTGGCCGGTGACTTCTGTGTAGAAGACTTTCGCCCAGTGATGCCGTGCTAACATCACCCCTGTTAGTCGCCTCTTACGACACGCCGGGAAACGTTGGGTCTATTCTATTTGCCCGAACCCAATTCAAATCAATTCAATCAATTTATTTAAAGTCTGTTCACAAATTATGTGGTTTTAGACTATAAAACAAAGAAACAAAATAATATAAATGATATGGTGGAAAAAGAAAATACTAATAAATAAATCATACATAATAATGACTAAAAGGAAACACAATTGAAGAAAAAGAATAAAGCAGCAACAACAAACCCATAATAACTTATACTGATTAAATAATGGAACCTAACATTGAAGCACCATTATCTGAACATCTAAAATACATCGAATAACATAATTATAACACTTTTTCTATCTGTGTACACGATATAAGAGATGTGATTGTCAGCATCAATTCATTATCAGCTAATTTTTTTACCTCATTGTACTGTGTATAATATTAACAGTATTAATATTATTTTCTATAAATAATTTGTTCAGACATGGGCAATGTAATATTAAATGTTCTACAGTCAGAGCATTTGAGCATACACATTTAACATCTTTAGAAAATTTAGTTTTCCATGAATTTAATTTTAACTTGTAGACAATTTTTGTCAAATGTCTGCAGCTAGAAAAAATATTGTGTACATTTTTAAGAAAATAATTTTCTACTATTGATACCAATTCATAGTAGGAGAGGCTCACGTTATGATTAACTTTAGTAGGCTTACTTGCTCCATCTTTAGCTAGTTTATCAGCTAATTCATTACCTTTTATTCCACAATGAGAGGGAACCCACAAAAAATTAACTGTAACATTTTTAATTAAAATGTAAAAGATATTTGATTTCAAAAATCATTTCTCTTCTAACTGAACAATTCCAATTTTGTAGCGCATACAAAACAGATTTTGAGTCTACACATAACACTGCCAAACAAATATAATTTTAATGTAAGAACACAATTCAAAGCCATAATAATAGCATACAATTCTGCAGTAAAGATTGAAAACTTCCCCCTAAAAAAAAAAACTTGTCAATTTTAAGATCTGGAATGACATATTCAGCACCAGCATCACAAGTTTCAAGTAGTGAAACATCTGTAGAAATTTTTAATTTATTGAAGTAAATAGAACTTTACACTATTAGCTAACATATTTATTTCTTCATTTTTATGTAAATATGTGTAATCTACGAGTATATCGAAATGAGCTCGTAAGTTATCCCAAGGGGGTATTTTGGGTGAAACAGGAACAGATTTTACATTACTAATACCACAATTTATCATCACTGCTTCTGTAGAATCTTGAATAGTCTGAATATATGGAATATATTTTGATCTTTTGGGGAATTCGTTTTTCGAAGATAATAACACTTCATCTGTTACAGAATTGTCAATGCATAAACTTCTAAGAACATATTTTGAAGCAACTAATTTACGTTGATCTGATAAAGAACGTGTGCCTGCTTCATTATAACAACGTTGCGTATTTGTATGCACTGGTACGCCAAGAGCCAATTTTATTGCTTTACTATCTATACTCTGCAATTTATTTAAGAGTGATTTTGGCGCTGAAAAATACACCTCTTGTCCATATATTAATTTCGATCGAACTAGAGTCGTAGAGAAGTTGCTAGATGTAATAAAGTCTTGACTCCAAGCTTGTACATTTATTATTTTCAATAAATTTAATCTTTGTCTTGCTTTATTGATTAAATATTCTATATGATATCTCCAACGTAAAATACAAATGATGCCATTGATGACGAAATTTTGAAGGCTACATCCTGTTCATGACAAGTGCCTTTTGGAAATAAGAGAAATCGATGAATAAAATCAGAAGACTAAGTGTTTTTACGAAGATCAGGTATGAAAATAATTAGAATAAATTTCATGATTCAAAGGATTTACACACTGATGAAAACAGACCAAAACGAAAGGCACCATTACTACATGGCAACAATGCAAGAAAAAAGGAAGTTGTCTCAATAGTCAAAATGGCAAAAACAGCAAAAATATCGTACAGTACTATATCTTCCGAAAAAAAACGTCACATATTTGGAGTGTTTGGCAGGTAGGCCTATGGCAACACATTTTCTGTTCTGTTCTGTTCACACTTATACATACCCTTACACACAGAACGCACATGTATGTTAGAACTGAGCACAATCACACACACATACACACACATCCACATACACACGCACGCACGCACACACACACACACACCCACACACACACACGTACACAAAACACCAAAACTGGGTTTTACTAAGAATGTAAGAATCGAAAAGTGATTTTTGACAGAAAAGGGTTAGGGCAAGGGTTAGTTGTAGCGCTGCAACTAGCCCTTACCCTAACCCTTTTCTAGAAAGTTGACCTATTTCGTCTCCTATGGGCGACGACATAGGTCGAATTTTGTTAAAAAATTCTTCGGAAATTCACTGTATTTTCTCCGTCCCGGATAGAGCACTCCTGTGTACTAAAAACACTCTCATGCACTACAACTGCACTCCCATGCACTAAAAGAGCACTCCCGCGCACTTAGAAAAAAGTGGGTGGCTGGAAAACTCTGGGTGACGGATACACTCACCCATTTTCTGCATAAAAAGCAAGGTAAGTCACCCATTTCAAGGCTTATGTGTACGCACACCCACACACACACACACACTGCCAGACGAGAGCCTGAACTGACGCACGTACACCTGTAAAAAGAACACCAACATGGACAGACACACACATTCTCGCTTTCAGTGTTATTTTCCTAGGTTGTTTATTTCTCAAAATAATACATTGGCACTTTCCGATTATCTCCTCCAACCCTTCCCTCACTCTCTTCTTCCCAAGCGCGGCTCCCGACTCTGTCTCACACCTCCCCTTCCCCGACCAAAATGTTATATAAATATAATTTTTGAGCTGTTCTGTTCAAAAGAATGTTAAAAGTAGTGACAGTACATCCAGAAAGAAGGAAAGAAGAAAAATTGTATCGGGAGGGGAGGAGGAGGGACGTGTGTGTGTGTGTGTGTGTGTGGGTGTGTGTGTGTGTGTGTGAGCGCGCGTCGGTACGAGTGAGAGTGCTTAGTGCCCCGTCGTGTCAAGTCAAGATCCAATTAGCGCTTTTCAGGCAGAAAAGAAACAGTTCGGCTACAGACTTCACTCCCAACCCACTCCTGCCATTCACGCTGCCTTGAGGCCAACCAACCTTGTTTTTTCATTTGTGTGTGTGTGTGTGTGTGTGTGTGTGTGTGTGTGTGCGTATGGGTGTGTGGGCGTGTGTGTGTGTCTCTCTTTCTCTCCCTACCCCCTCTCTCTTTCCCCCTTCCTCACTCTAACACACTTTCTCCGAAAGTGGAAGCTGCTGCTTTTGAAGAGCAAAATATAAACCAGCGCTGAGGTTAAAAACATGATGGTTCTCCAATGCATTGTATTCACATTTATTTGGCTGACGGCTGCCACAAAGAACAATTCCTGTTCTCTCATTCTTCTTATGTAGGTTATTATGTATGGAATTCCCTTTGTGAAAGATTTAATTTCACCACTTTCAACTAAATAATCTTTATTTAGAAGCATATTTTCTAAATATTCATTTGTTTACAATGTAAGACTTATCTAAATAATATGTTTTCTCCGTAAATGACTTATTATTTGCCTAAACAATATATTGTTTACGTAAATAAATAATGATAAAGGTAAATAAAAAATTGTTGCTAAATAAGGAATTATTTACCTATCTCATGCATTAATTAGCAGATTGTGTTAAATAATGTATTATTTAGACATTTTTCTAAATAATTTGTTTTGTTTACGAATATAATGCATTATTTAGCATAATTTGCTTCTAAATCAAGATTATTTAGCTAAAAATGGTTTTAATTTTTTTTTTCAATATTTTCCTTTGTTTTGTTGCGAGTTGTGTAAATAGGCGAAAGCCTATCATGTCTATCCTATCATATCTCGTAACTCAGAAGCCGGGGCACCACAGATGATCATTTAACCAGCGTACTCCATATTTCTCCGTCATCAGAAACCCTCATGGCTTCGCTCAATGTCAAGTCAGTACAATCTCGAATGTTGTCCTCTCACCTTTTTTGTTTTCCTCTTCTTCTGTCTCCTTGCACCGTGCCTTGTAGAATGGTCATTGCAAGGCCTGATGCTCTGGTAACATGGCCATACCATTGGAGTTTCAGTTTCTTCACCACTGTGAGCATATCATCGTGTTGTCCAATGGCTTGTGTGATGGTCTGTGGGATTTCGTCTTTGGTGATGTGGTGTGTAAGGTTGCTTATTACGTCTTTTATAGCACCTCATCTCCATGCTTTGTATTCTTCTTTGTAGGTCTGCTGTGAGGGTCCAAGTTTTGCAAGCGTATAGGAATATGGAGATGACAAGGGAGAGCCTTACATTGGAGTGTAGACTGATGGTCCAGTTTCTCCAAACGGGTTCAACTTTGTCAGGGCAGCAGTTGTTTGTGCGATCCTGGAGAGAACTTCTTGTTGGGACCCATTGTCTGATACAATGGCTCTTAAATATTTGAAGATATACACCGTGTTGAGGGATTGGCCTTGTACTTTGATTTCCATGTCGAGGTCATTGGTGTGGTTTGCCATCATTTAGGTATTCTCTACACTTATTTCCATTCCAAAGGCTCTGGAGGTGGTGTCAAGCCTCTGTACCAGCTGTTCAAGTTCTTGTTCCACTCCAGCCAATCCATCAATGTCATCAGCAAAACAGGGGTTGGAGATTGCTCAACCCTCTATGCTGACTGTGCCTTCGTGATCTGCAAGGGCATCTGACATGATGCGCTCCAGAAAGATGTTGATGAAGAGTGTTGGAGAGAGTAGGCATCCTTGACGCTAGCCTCCTGCACTTTAACTGGAATAAAAGGAAAAACGAACGTTGCAAGTATCACTAAAATACCGCCAAGAAAATGAACACAGTTTTGAAATTGCGGATTTTTTGGCGATGCGTTTGTGGGTGTCTGAGAATACAATTGAATGGTTTTCTATCTTGTGGTTGGTTTGTTTTGTTCTTTCAGTATAAAATCTTGCTTGTTGAGAAGAACTTTCGTTCTGTCTTTTATCTTGATCTCTCTGTCTTTCCTTCAAAATCTAAAACCTTGCTCGTTGTCACAGTCGGACTTCTAGCTCCGGCTCTGCTCGCGGCAATTTCCCTCTACTTGCCCGCTGACCAAGCGACCCAAGCCCCGCCCCTCGGAATAGTCCCACGTGACCCTGGGACTGGACCCTGGAACAGTTAGACCTAGGTTGGTCAGTCTACTCCTGCAAGCCCGAGAGAACACACTGCCTGCCTAGACACGTCCGCACCCACGTTGCGACCGCTGAGCTCCGCCAATATTCTTGTGTTTCAACCCGTTCCTTGGTCAAGGTAAGAGTGGTGACTTATTTCATATCATTTAGCTCCCCATCACCCGTCGATTTCCCCACATGTTCGTATGTCTTGTAGATATTTACGTCCATGTCTGTGGTTTGTCTTGATGTATTGCTTGTGATATACTATTTTGCTTCATGTACCCATTATCTGTAGTTTGATTGTTGCACATGCCATGCTTGTATCTATACATGTATATCCCCCTGTCTAGATCCCTGTGTAGATCCCCCATGCCATGTTGCCCTGTTACTTAGACTAAAGTACCCCAGTAAATCTCCCTTGCATATAATCGCCATTGTCCTGTCTTTATCCCTTTTGCTTCTCCCCTGATCCTATTGTGTAAGTATCCACCCCAGCTGTCCATAACCCCATCTTAGGCGCCGAATCTCTTATACGTTATCGGCCGCTGTTAAATTCCACCAAACCCTAATGGCCATTGTTGATATTGTTGGACAGTTGGAATGCACCGGTCAGTCTTGACCGGTGCTTCCAAATTCAAAATCTGACTGGCATGCGCGCTGAATGGCGCGGCATCCAGAGTATGGATGCCCCTCTGATACTGAGCCAATACTCCATTGCAGAACGGGTCCTTATACCAGGCCACTGCGAGACTCAGACCCGCTGCGTGCAACCCATATTCTCCGGTTGTCACTGTGAAGCGTGAAAGAAATACATCCCCAACCGGCAAGTACCGATGACCGGTTCTACCACAAGCTACCTATTGCTCAACAACTCGACCCAGTGACCTAGACTGGTCACTGACGCCACGCTGGACCATTGCGCAACCGCCATCCAGTCTCCTGCGGCTACAACTGCCGACTTACCCCCCAGTTAAGTGTGCACTCTGCGCACACCACAATTCTGCAGATATCTGGCTACCCACGCTTAATCAACCAGATACCCTGTTGCCACATGATGATAGCCGTCCATAATTGCCCCCGTTGACTTTATATATTCAAACCAGAACTTCTCCCAGATACTCAGTACGTTAACAGACTATCAATCGTGATTCAGTCGTAAGCCTACCCACTACGTCTGACCTACAGCAATATAATAAATTGTCTAATATTGTAATATACCACCCGACTTCCCTTGTTCAAAGTTTCCACTAGTTTAGTCTGTACTCTTCTCGTCTGTCCTTATAACTTTATATAATTCTTTAGCACTCTCAGCATTATTTCCCTGAACGTCACCGCAAGTCAGCCTAGGACAAGGGAGGCGACACAGCGCGGGGGAATAATTGCTAACCCTCATCCCCCCAACCTCCTATATTCGTGACATTAATTCTGGCGACCCCGATGAGACAAAAGACTTAGGTTTCTAGCCCCTGCCCAGTCCACCCCTTAGCTTTCTACCCCAGCCCGAGTAGAGATAGGACCTAGCCCCCTAGTCTAGTTAGTGTATAGCCTAGCCCCATAGGTCCCCTACTTGCACTCCAGAGTTGTGGTGGCACACAGAGGTTTTTTCTTGCTTTCATTTTCTATGTTTTGATTGATTGCCTTGTTGTCTCTGTGTTGTGCTGTATTCGCCCCTGTGTCATTTCACCTTAGCTTCATTCCAGCCCGCCCCTTGTTTGCTGTCAGTGTACCCCCCTGTGAGCGCCCCTTCATCACGGTTAGGACCTTTGAGGTAAGTCGCTTCTCTTACCATGGCCGACCGGAGAGAACTCGCCCTCAAGTACAAGGGTATTGGCGAGAGCTTAGGGCTCGCCGGCACTGAGCTAAAGGACTATGTCCTCACCAACGTGGAAGCAGACGTAGCGGAGGAGAAGTTGAAGAGAGAGGAGAGGGCTAAGGAACGGGAGGCGAAGAGAGAGGAGGAAGAGAGGGCAGCAACACGGAAGAAGGAGGAGGAGAAAGAGAGGAGAGCCGAAGAGGAGAGAGCCGCCGCCCGGAAGAGAGAGGAGGCGAAGGAGAGGAGAGAGGAGGAGGAGAGAGCCGCAGCGCGCAAAGAGAAGGCTAAGGATAGGGAGATTTAGAGGCGCCGACAACTGCTCCAGATCGAGCGCGAGCGCCGTGACTTAGGCCTTGGATCGCCCGCGAGCGACGATTTCGCCCTCAGCACCTCCAGCTCTACCGGCAGCTCCGGAGCACCTTCAGTCATCCCGCCGATCCCGGGGATGAGCTTCACCTTAGACCCCTTTGTCGAGCGCGACGAATCCATTGAGGTCTACCTCGCCCGATTCGAGCGAGTCGCGGGAGAGAACCAGCTCGACCCGCAATACTGGTATAGGAAACTGAGCCACGGCCTAAAAGGAAAAGCGTACGAGATCCTCGCCAAGACTCCGACAGCCGAGGAGGGTGACTACCCCGCCCTAAAGAAAGCGCTGCTCCACGGATTCGAACTTTCCGGCGAACACTACCGGAAGAGCTTCCGTAACTCCCGGAGAGAGAAGGGAGAGAAATTCACCCAGTTCGCCGACCGGCTAGCCACCATGAGGGACAAGTGGATCGAGCAGACGGAGGAGCCCAAAACTTACGATGGGCTGCTCGAACTGATGCTGGCCGAGCAACTGAAAGGAACCATGCCGGGGGAACTTCGGACCTTCGCCGCCGAACAGGGAGCCGCCCGCTTGGAAGACCTCATCATAGTCGCGGACCGCTACCTGACCGCCCACCCCGACGACCGACAGCCTCGCCGGGAACCCCTAGCACCCTCGCCACCAGAAACCCGCCAGCAACCTCGCCGGCCCGTCCCGCCAGCGAACAACCGTCCACCCCCGCCTAAAGGACGCCAAACCTCCGGAGCAGAGCCTGGGAAGCGGAGCGGAGAGCTCTACTGCGGCTACTGCCAGCGCCGAGGACACACCCGGGAAAAGTGTTTTCGCCGCCTCAGCGACCAGCGTCGCTGTTACACTACGTTTGATGTTGGTGTTTTCTATCAGTATCTGATTCAGCCCCGATGCTTGAATTCCTGATAAGGTGTAACTCAGATTCGTTTATTCACACAGCCTGCTCAATCAGCATACAAGTCACGAAGTCCACGTATGAAGTTTTCCACTTTTATTCAGCACACATCAACAACTGCATACAATTCTCAATTCAACTCAACAACTTTCACAGCAACTTTCCAAATCACTATCAACAACTTTACTATCTCCCAACAGCAACTCTGCACACGATTAAATAACCTCTCTCTTTTCCGGAAAGATTTCGTACATGGTAGAAAATGACGTACTGCCACCAATCGAATAAAAGATCGTCATCACTGACTTACGTCAATACATATTTTTATATCTTCCAGAACGACCTCTTGCTTCTACATGTATCAGGAAATTTCTATCAAGAGTAAACACGCATATCCAGAAGATTCTCAAATAATATCGACTAACGCAAATTATCAACGTTATACAAAGCCTCTCCTAACAACAATGCAAACTCAAATCAAAGGTAAATAAACACCATTATTGAATACTTTGCAAAACGAAACGATTAGATCTATCGTGCGCGCTTCCGACATACTTTCGTTCACGTTTCAACGTAACATAACCCCCCACTCAAGAAGAAATTTACCCAATTTCTTTCAACAACGTTGAAACGTAATGCACAAACAAAATCCTCAATTGAAACTAATTTAAGACTTTCTGAATACTGTAATTGCGCTCAGCTTATCTACACAGAGTCAATGGTTTTCATCTTCAAGTCTATCTGGATATTGTCAATGTTCACAGTTCATCCACACAGTCAATGTTCTTTACTCACACACTCTGCTGAGGAAGTCCGCACCAACATTGTCCGATCCTTTGATAGATTCTACTCGCATGTTAAAGTTCTGCAAGTACATAGCCCATCTCATGATCCGACTGTTCACAAACTTGGCAGAGTTCAAGTAAGTTAGCGGCTTGTGATCAGTCTGTAGCACGAACTTCACTCCTTGAAGGTACAGTTCGAACTTCCGGATTCCCCATATGATGGCAAGGCACTCTTTCTCCATGGTCGAGTAATTTTTCTCAGCCCTGGACAGCTTCTTGCTGGCGTAACTGACCGGAAATAGTTTCCCTTCGTGTTCTTGCATCAGTATGGCGCCGATGCCTTCGTCCGCTGCGTCTGTTCTTAAGACGAATTCTTTGGAAGTGTCAGGCAGTCGTAGCACCGGATCCTTCGAAAGGAGGTCGCGCACAGTCTGGTATGCCCTCTCCTGAGACGGTCCCCACTGCACTTGGTTTGGACAGCCTTTCCGCACCAGGTCCGACAAGGGTGCTGTGATGGCGGAGTAGTTTGGTACAAACTCCCTGTAGTATCCAGCCAACCCCAGGAAAGATCGCACCTGCTTCTTGGTTTGGGGACGTGGAGCGTTCAGAATCTTGGTGACGTTTTCTAGTAGAAGCCCCTTTTGTCCTTCTTTCAGCGAATGGCCGATAAAGTCTACGTTGTCAGTCCCCAGAATGCACTTACTGGGTCTCACGGTCAGGTTGGCTTCTGTGAGACGGTGAAACAGCTCCCTCAAGATCTGCAGATGCTCTTTCCAGGTGCGGGTGTGGACTAGCAGGTCGTCCCAGTAACACACGACGTTGTCCACCCCTTTGAGCATCTTCCTCATTCCTCTCTTCAGGGTGGCTCCGCTGTTGACCATGCCAAAGGGCATCCTTAGGCACTCGTACGTCCCATCAGGAGTTATGAAAGCAGTCTTTGGTATGTCCTGTTGACGCACGGGGACTTGCCAATAACCCTTGCTGAGGTCAATCTTTGAGAAGATTTTACTCCCCGATAGTTGGCGGAAGAGGTCTGCTGCGGTAGGCATCGGCTCAGGGTCGAAGACGGTGATCTTATTAACCTTCCTGTAGTCGATGCATACTCGATTGCTCCCGTCCTTCTTCTTCACGACCACGACAGGGGATGCGTAAGGGGAACTGGACTCCCTAATGATGCCCATCTTCAGCATCTCATCGATGTCTTTCTTCAAGGATTCACGGGCCTTGAAAGGGATCGGGAAGGGCTTGGATCGAACAGGGATATTCGAAGTGAGGTGGACTTCGTGTTCGACCAAAGTTGTAGAGCCAGGGACATCGCTGAAGTTGTGGGGAAACTCGCCCATAAGGTCCTTGAGCTCCAACTTTTGACCTTCCGTCAAGCTCGGTCCTAGCTTAACATCATCGATGCCTTCTCTGCTGTGGAAGTCTCCCAGTTCCAACAGTTCTTCGCTGTCAAAGCTGTCGTCGGTCACAGCTGCTGTGGCTGCGTGCACAGTCTCTGATGGCCTTTCCACGTACAGCTTAAGGAGGTTGGCGTGGTATATCTTGGAATGCTGGCCGACCTTCACCTTGTAGTCGTTGATTCCCACCACGGTCTCCACTTCGTACGGGCCTTTCCACTGCATCAGCAACTTATTGTGATCGGTAGGTAGCAGCACCAGCACTTTGTTGCCAGGTTTGAACTTCCTGTTCACAGCCCTACGGTCATAGTAGTGCTTTCCACAGTCTTGGGACTTCTTCAGGTTTTCTCTGGCTATCTCGAGAGTCTGCTCCAGCTTCTCCCGTAGCTCAAACACGTACTGGTAGCTGTTCTTCACCTCTGGGGTGTCTACTTCTTTCGTCCACAGTTCTTTTAGGATGTGCATCGGCCCTCGGATGGTTCTTCCGTACAGCAGCTCGAACGGAGAAAAACCGGTGGACTCCTGCGGTACTTCTCTGTAGGCGAAAAGTAAGGCGTTGATGTAGCGATGCCATTGTCTGGGCTGCTCGCTGCACAGTTTCTTCAAGGTGGACTTCAACGTAGCATTGAACTTTTCGACAAGCCCGTTGCACATTGGATGGTAGGGTGTCGTAGTTAAATGCCGGATGCTCAGCAGTCTGTTGACCTCCTTCATGCAGTCAGAGACGAACTGCGTCCCGAGATCTGTCAGAATTTCTTCAGGCACTCCAAGTCTACTGAACATGTCCACCAGTGCCTCTGCTACAGTTTTAGTGTCAATCTTCTTCAGTGGCACTGCTTCTGGGTACCGAGTCGCATAGTCCACTAAAGTCAGTACCCATCGATGACCTTCTTCACTCGGAGGTCTTATTTCGCCGATTAAGTCTAAGGCCACCCTCTTGAAAGGTCGGTCGATCAAAGGCATTCTCTGCATTGGCACTTTAGGGACCCTTCCTCGAGGTATGGTCTTCTGGCAAATGTCACATGATCGACAGAAACGGCTGACGTCCGCATGAAGTCCTGGCCAGTAGAACACCGCCTGGATTCTGTCTGACGTCTTCTTGATGCCTAGGTGACCTCCCATGATTGAGTCATGCGCTACTTCCATCACCTGGCGCCTTAGGGGTAATGGTACCAGTACTTGACGTAGTGGTTTACCTCCGTTGACCCTCGGGTGCTGGAAGATTCTGTACAGGATCTTGGCCTTCACCTCAAAATAGACCGTGCCACTGCCCTTGGTCACGTGGTCTTGGCGGTTCCTGTACTTGTTTAAAGTACTATCATCTTCCTGGAGCTGGATCAGCTTATCTTTGTCCACGATGGCAGCTTTAGAGTTGTCGGCGACCTTCAGTGGCGTAGACGTCTTGTCTCTCTTGGCCTGGGCCCTGGTAGTAGCAGCACCGACGATCTCTGGTCGGCAGGGCTGAGCCGGAGTAACCACATTGTCCCGTAGCAGCTCTGTAAGGTCTCCATCGGGAAATGGCAATGGATCCTCCTCCACAACTTCGACGCGTTTGGGTTGAGGCAGGACTCCACTCTAGATCGGGGTCGTCGGGTCGTCTCGCGCCGTCGATGTTCCCGATCATCAAATCGTATAGCGGCTTTTTCAGGCAAACCGCTTCTACTTCGCCTATGTAGAAAGGGGTGTTGACATGAATCTTCGCAACTGGCGCTCTCACACATTTGCTGTCGGCCGTAAGTGTCCATTTTGAATCGCCAGTGAACTGTTCTTTAGCGATTAGGTCTTCTCTGACGATGACCCCACTGCAGCCAGAGTCTCTTAAGACAGTCACTTCATGATTTCCGACGCGTCCCTTTGAAACAGGCATGTTCTGGACGGTCACAGCTGCGCTGGCGACGACGGGGATGGATTTTCCGTTGGCAAGGAGAAGTTGGCCATCAGTCATGCACTCTTGCACGTCCGCAGGGGTAGCTGTGCGCTCGGTCTCACTCGGAAGAATGACGCTCCCGCCGCACACTTGATGGTCAGATCTACTGGTTTGCCGTTGATTGGAGAAACGTCTCTGCCGGTTGCCCGCCGCTGCGTTGTCCGTACTGCTCCGCTGTCCGCTACTTTTGTTTTGAGGACAGTTAGAAGCTCTGTGGTCTGTAGCGTTGCAGGTGAAACAGCCCCTTAAATGCCCTTCCCTGGGAGGAGGCGTGGAGTCTGTCTGTCTCTGGCTCGTCTGGCTTCCTTGGATCTGGTTCCCATGGTTTGCAGTCTTCTGAAAATGTTTCGTCGCGCTGGGTGGCCCCAGGGTTTTCCCATGAGCGATAAGATATCTTTCAGCAGCCTCAGTCACATCTTTAAGCGTCTGCAGCTTTTGTTCTTCTAAGTGGGTCGCTAGGTCCTTGTGACAGGCATTGAGAAATTGTTCTTTCACAATCAGGTCATGGAGACTGTCGTAAGACTTCATTTCGCCTGATAACTCCACCCACTTGTGTAGATATGACGACAGGCGCTCCACAAACTGCTTTGGCGTCTCGTCTGACTTAGGCCGGCATTCACGGAAGCGTTTACGGTAGCCCTTCTCTGTAAAGTTGTAGCACTGCAACAGGGCCTCTTTCAAGACGTCGTAGTTTTTGGCGTCATCGTTCGACAGTCTGGTGTAAACTTCGAGAGCTTGCCCCGTCAGAAGTGCACTCAGTCGAATTGCCCAGTCTTGAGGTTGCCAGTTAGAGCTTTCAGCGAACCTTTCGAATCTCGCCAGATAACTGTCAATCTGGTCCTTCCCGTCTACGAAAGCTGGCAATTTTGGAGCCGTGTTGTCACTGATAACTTGTGGCGCATGCTGTTGTTGCTGGATGCGCGCCAACTCTAGTTGGAACTGCCGATCAGCTTCTCTTTCCTCACGCCTGCGCTCATCTTCTCTTTCTTGCCGCTGCTGTTCAATTTCCAGACGCTTCAGTTCAAATTCTCTTTCTTCACGGCGACGCTGCTCTTCTACTTCTAGACGCTTCTGTTCTAGTTCTATTTCTTTTTCTAGACGCTTCTCTTCCAATTCTCTTTCTTCGCGGCGACGCTGCTCTTCTAATTCTCGTTCTTGTATTCTCTCCTGGGATTTTACGTACTCCGTCAGCTGCTTGCCTTTTAGATTCAGTTCAACCCCTTTCTGCCAGAAGTCAGCCATCTTGATGCTTCTGGAAAGTTCTTTTCTGGAAAGTTCTTCTTCTAGAAAGTTCTTGACTGGAGAGTTCTTTTTTTCTGGAAAGTTCTTGACTGTGCTGTACCTTTCTAGACTGTTCTAGAACAGCACGCTTTCTGCAGTAGCGCTGATGCTTGTCACTAGTCGCCTTCGCTGACGCAGGCCCCGCTGTCCTCGTCGTATGCGACGCTGCACCACGCTGGTGTTGATGTATACGCTCCTGTGCTGAAGTAGACGCGACTTCCGCTCGCCGCTCTCTGTAACACTGGCGATGTAGCTCCGAGACTGTCCCTCGACGTAGTCCTGCGGCAGCCACGTAGTCCCGCTCTGTTGTTCGCTCACGAAGCAACTCTTCAGCGACTACACGCCCTTGCAGTCAACCCGAATCTATCGGATGTAGTCCCAGTATGTTGGCCCCTCTCGACGCAACTCGATGGCGGCTACCCTCGATGACTGCTTCTCGTAACGTTGACTCGCTTGTTGTAGCAGTTGAACCCTTGGCTATGGCGTGAATCGCGGCTTGACCCCCAAAATGTTACACTCCGTTTGATGTTGGTGTTTTCTATCAGTATCTGATTCAGCCCCGATGCTTGAATTCCTGATAAGGTGTAACTCAGATTCGTTTATTCACACAGCCTGCTCAATCAGCATACAAGTCACGAAGTCCACGTATGAAGTTTTCCACTTTTATTCAGCACACATCAACAACTGCATACAATTCTCAATTCAACTCAACAACTTTCACAGCAACTTTCCAAATCACTATCAACAACTTTACTATCTCCCAACAGCAACTCTGCACACGATTAAATAACCTCTCTCTTTTCCGGAAAGATTTCGTACATGGTAGAAAATGACGTACTGCCACCAATCGAATAAAAGATCGTCATCACTGACTTACGTCAATACATATTTTTATATCTTCCAGAACGACCTCTTGCTTCTACATGTATCAGGAAATTTCTATCAAGAGTAAACACGCATATCCAGAAGATTCTCAAATAATATCGACTAACGCAAATTATCAACGTTATACAAAGCCTCTCCTAACAACAATGCAAACTCAAATCAAAGGTAAATAAACACCATTATTGAATACTTTGCAAAACGAAACGATTAGATCTATCGTGCGCGCTTCCGACATACTTTCGTTCACGTTTCAACGTAACAGTCGCAAACAAGGAAACGTGTTGGCCCTGCGCCAAGTCACTCCCGACGGGAACCCGGTGACCCCCGTCGCCACGCCCACCGATCGCCCGGCCGTCACAGAGCAGGTGACAGTGAACGACCACCCTGCACACTGCCTCTACGACACCGGCCTAACATTCGATGCCGTCGTCCGCCGCTCGCTGATCAGGGACAGCGATCTGACCGGCGAACAGATCACCCTGAAGCTGGCCGACGCGTCACAGCCAAGCACCACGCTACCTATCGCCAGGATCAACGTCGCCAGCCGCTACGTCACGGGATCCATCCAAGCCGCCGTGATGGACCAGCCTCTCTACGACCTGATCCTTGGATGCCGTTACGTCTTCCTAGGAATGCCGCCCCAGCCTGTGGAGTCGATGGCCGCCGTCCAGACGCGCGCCCAAACGAAACTAGCCGCGACCCCACCACCGATACCCAACCAGATGCCGGAGCAAATCCGGAAGCCCCAGGAAGAGGACGCCACCCTGCGCAAATGCTACGGGAAGCTACCCGCCGCGCGCACTCCACCCAAGACCGGGGACTTTTACGTCGAGGACGGACTTTTGTACCGCCAGAAGGACGACCACTCCCAGCTGGTCGTACCCGCGACCCTTCGCCCCCAAGTCCTGGAACTTGGCCACAGCATGCCCCTGAGTGGTCACATGGGGATAGGAGCCACCGCCCTGCGTATCAGCGCGCAGTACCATTGGCCCGGGATGACAGAAGACGTAAAACGGTACGTCAAATCCTGCCGCCAGTGCCAACGTTTCTCACCCCGCCATCATACCGTACCAGTAACCATCAGCCCCACCGTCGTCGTAGGAACGCCTTTCCAACGAGTAGCCGTCGACATAGTTGGGCCCCTACCGCGAACCAAGAAGCGGAACCAGTACCTGCTCACCCTAGTCGACGCATGCTCCATGTGGTGTGAGGCCGTTCCCCTGCCGAAGATCGACGCCGCCCGAGTCGCCGACGCGCTCGTCGCCATCTTCACGCGAGTCGGTTTCCCGGAAAGCATCCTGACCGACAACGGGTCACAGTTCACGGGAAGACTGATGCAGGAGGTCTTCCATCTACTACGCATCCGGCACATCCGCACTCCACCCTACCACCCCGCCAGCAACGGACAGGTCGAGCGCCTGAACGGGACGCTCATCTCCATCATACGGAAGATCGCCGACGACCAACCCACCGCGTGGGACAGCTACGTCACCTCAGCGCTCTTCGCGTACCGAGAGACTCCCCACACCTCAACCGGCTACACCCCTTCCACGTTGCTCTTTGGGAGACCCCTCTCTGGACCCCTAGCTGCCTTGCGACGCAGCTGGACAGACGCCAAGCTAGACGAAACACCGGTCGACGCCACCAAGTATGTCACCAAACTCCAGGAGACCCTCAAGGCCACCTGGAAAGCCGCCTCCGCCAACCTGAAGAAGGCGAGAGAGAGACAGGCCAGATATCACAACAGCCGCGCCCGAGACCGAGAACTTCAAGTAGGAGACCAGGTCCTGCTACTACTCCCCAGCGGCACGACCAAGCTCGATATCGCCTGGCAAGGACCCTACAAGGTGCTGGAGAAACTCTCCAGAACAACCTACCGCATCGAGGTAGACGGCAAACCCAGGACCCACCATATGAACTTACTCAAGCGATACCTGGAACCGCCCGCATTCGCCCCGGATACACACTCGCTACTTACGGTCGCGCTGGCCGTCGAGGTGGATGGGACAGAGACCGGCGTCGCCGAATATCCGCTACAAGGGAAGGAATCCTTCCGGGACGTATCTCTAGACCCATCGCTCTCCGCCAGCCAGCAACGCCAACTACGCTCCATCGTCGCCGACTACAAGGAGGTGCTAACCGACGTACCCGGGAGAACGGACCTCGAAGAAGTTCGCCTAACTCTGACGGACACCACACCCGTCCGCCAGAAACCATACCCCGTCCCGCTATCCCAGCAGCAGGTAGTGAGGAAGGAAGTTGAGGCTCTGCTACAAGCCGGAGTCATCGCTCCATCTCGTTCCCCCTACAGCGCCGGCATAGTACTCTCACGCAAGCCCAGTGGAGAGCACCGCCTCTGCATCGATTTCCGACAGCTCAACCTCGTGACGCAGTTCGTACCCGGACCCATGTCCGACCCAACGGACCTGTTCGCGAAGCTGCAGTCAGCGAGATACTTCTCCCGAGTGGATTTGAGCAAAGGATTCTATCAGATCCCGGTGCACCCATCTTCCCGACAGTACCTGGACTTCAGTACCATGGACGGCCACTATGAATTCAACGTCCTGCCGTTTGGCCTTCACAATGCGCCGAGCATTTTCAGCACCATGATGCGGAAACTACTGGACCCCCTCCACTGCTCGTCCCTGCACTCCTTCATGGACGACATCCTCGTCGCCACGGAAACCTGGGAGGAGCACCTGCGAGTGGTACGCCAATTACTACGCCGCCTCAGAGAAGCTGGTCTCACCGCTCGACCGACCAAGCGCCAGTTCGGCTACCAGGAACTCGAGTTCCTAGGCCACACCATCAGCCATGGACAGCTCCGACCACTGGAGAAGACCATCCAGCGCCTTCGAGACGCACCCCGCCCCAAGACTAAGAAGGACGTCCAATCCTTCCTGGGGTTGAGCGGGTTCTATCAGAAATTTGTGCCAGGGTACAATGGAATCGCCGCACCCCTATCGAGCCTAACCAGGAAGTCAGCGCCCGACCGAGTTCTTTGGACCCCGCAGTGCGAAGCTGCATTCCAAGAACTAAAGGAGAAGCTGACGTCGCAGCCAGTTTTGCGACTCCCCAACCACGCGCAACCCTTCGTCCTGCGTACGGACGCCAGCGACGTAGGCCTCGGAGCCGTACTTCTACAACGAGACTCCGCGGACACTACTACGCTCTTCCCCGTCGCCTACGCCAGCAGGAAGCTGAAACCAGCGGAACAGAATTATGCCACGTCGGAGAAGGAGTGCCTCGCCCTCGTCTGGGCCGTGCAGAAGTTTCAACTGTATCTATACGGCACTCACTTCACCGTACAAGTCGACCACCAGCCGCTATCCTTCCTAGCGACTTCGAAATCCCTCAACGCCCGGCTGATGATGGGGGCTCTGTTGCTCCAGGCGTATTCGTTCCAGCTTGAGCACATACCAGGGAGGGACAATCACGGAGCGGACTTCCTCAGCCGCCATCCCGCATCCGACTCCACCGAGTCCCCACTGAGGGCCGACGCCCCAGAGTTCGTTCCTGCCGCCACCCACTAACCGTCGCCGAAACCCGGCAGCCCCGCGGACCCCAGCCTTGGGCATCCGCCGCCGACCACCCCGAACCTGTACAGCCCCAGCAGCTCCCGAACCACCTCCACCCTCATCCCGCACCGCAGCAGACCCCGGAGCTATCGGCCGATTCTACGTCGAGGCCGAGGACCTCGCCTTTTCCTTGGGGGGGCCTCTGTCACAGTCGGACTTCTAGCTCCGGCTCTGCTCGCGGCAATTTCCCTCTACTTGCCTGCTGACCAAGCGACCCAAGCCCCGCCCCTCGGAATAGTCCCACGTGACCCTGGGACTGGACCCTGGAACAGTTAGACCTAGGTTGGTCAGTCTACTCCTGCAAGCCCGAGAGAACACACTGCCTGCCGAGACACGTCCGCACCCACGTTGCGACCGCTGAGCTCCGCCAATATTCTTGTGTTTCAACCCGTTCCTTGGTCAAGGTAAGAGTGGTGACTTATTTCATATCATTTAGCTCCCCATCACCCGTCGATTTCCCCACATGTTCGTATGTCTTGTAGATATTTACGTCCATGTCTGTGGTTTGTCTTGATGTATTGCTTGTGATATACTATTTTGCTTCATGTACCCATTATCTGTAGTTTGATTGTTGCACATGCCATGCTTGTATCTATACATGTATATCCCCCTATCTAGATCCCTGTGTAGATCCCCCATGCCATGTTGCCCTGTTACTTAGACTAAAGTACCCCAGTAAATCTCCCTTGCATATAATCGCCATTGTCCTGTCTTTATCCCTTTTGCTTCTCCCCTGATCCTATTGTGTAAGTATCCACCCCAGCTGTCCATAACCCCATCTTAGGCGCCGAATCTCTTATACGTTATCGGCCGCTGTTAAATTCCACCAAACCCTAATGGCCATTGTTGATATTGTTGGACAGTTGGAATGCACCGGTCAGTCTTGACCGGTGCTTCCAAATTCAAAATCTGACTGGCATGCGCGCTGAATGGCGCGGCATCCAGAGTATGGATGCCCCTCTGATACTGAGCCAATACTCCATTGCAGAACGGGTCCTTATACCGGGCCACTGCGAGACTCAGACCCGCTGCGTGCAACCCATATTCTCCGGTTGTCACTGTGAAGCGTGAAAGAAATACAGCCCCAACCAGCAAGTACCGATGACCGGTTCTACCACAAGCTACCTATTGCTCAACAACTTGACCCAGTGACCTAGACTGGTCACTGACGCTACGCTGGACCATTGCGCAACCGCCATCCAGTCTCCTGCGGCTACAACTGCCGACTTACCCCCCAGTTAAGTGTGCACTCTGCGCACACCACAATTCTGCAGATATCTGGCTACCCACACTTAATCAACCAGATACCCCGTTGCCACATGATGATAGCCGTCCATAATCGCCCCCGTTGACTTTATATATTCAAACCAGAACTTCTCCCAGATACTCAATACGTTAACAGACTATCACTCGTGATTCAGTCGTAAGCCTACCCACTACGTCTGACCTACAGCAATATAATAAATTGTCTAATATTGTAATATACCACCCGACTTCCCTTGTTCAAAGTTTCCACTAGTTTAGTCTGTACTCTTCTCGTCTGTCCTTATAACTTTATATAATTCTTTAGCACTCTCAGCATTATTTCCCTGAACGTCACCGCAAGTCGGCCTAGGACAAGGGAGGCGACACAGCGCGGGGGAATAATTGCTAACCCTCATCCCCCCAACCCCCTATATTCGTGACACTCGTTGCTTTCTTTCGTTCGTTATTTTTGTCTGTCTGTCTGTCTTTTTTTTTTCTTTCTCTCTTTTCTCAATTAATAACGTACGTGTCGGCCAATGACTGTCACAGAATCTTGATAGTGGTACGACTACAGCATACCTGAAATAAGCAGAAGACTACACATTTTAGGTTTAAAACACTTCCGTGCAAATGCACAGGTATGGGTCATATTTCGTCCCCATTTTTAAGTACTTTAAAGTGTTCGAACCCTAACCCTAACCCAGCCCTAACCCTAACGGATCATTGTTCTGACGTCAAAACAAGTAGGCATGTCAATACAAGTTATGTAGATGTTCACTGATAACACTGTGTAAACAAGGACGCACACACTACACACACCACACACACACGCCCAAACACACGCTCACCCACCAGACACACACGCCCACACATACAACACAAACACAATCGCCCAAACACACATACAACACACACCCACGCTCAAACACACTGACACGTACACACCCCCGCACACACACCCACTAATACCACATCCTCTCTAACTCATTCGTAACTCTCCCCTCGCTCACTCTCTATTGCACACTCAAACACCTTGCCCACCCTCTCTCCGCTTAAAACAAATCATAGAAAAATCATGGCTGAAGTGTAAACAGCACACACACACGCGCGCTCGACACATCCTCTGTCTGTTTGTCTTTATTTGTCCCCCTCTTTCTTTCTCACTCGAACACACTTTGCACGCTCGCCCTCCACCATAAAAAATAGAAAATCATCATGAGCTCATGAGTTAAGGGTACTCCCACATGGTGCACTCACTCAAAACCACCCCAACAATGATTAATTAGCATATAAGCGGGTACGTTTCCAAGGTAACGGTTTGCTTGTTGCTACAGCGGTCAGGTTTAACCAGGGTATGAAGTTCAGTGGTGTAACATTCCCTTCAGCTGACAGAAGGCGAGCGAGAGGTAGACGAAGACATAGAAGAAGTGACTTTAGGCTAAAGACGAAGACTACTTTGACCTAAAATTACGTCTCAGTGGATTGCCGCCCGCTCACCCCTCCCCCCTCCCCACTCCCACATACATCCACCTCAACCTCACTACGACGACAACATCAAAAAAGCCCCACCAATTCTAGTGATGCCAAGTAGCAGACTATTTTCTAAATCGGAAAATATGTCGGTGGTCATTTTGGGAACATCCCTGACTTCCCCCCTCCCTGCCCTTCTTCCGCCCCAACCCTCTCCTCTCTACCTTTCTGTCTTGTAAAACGTTTCTAGGGTGTCATTTGTCATTTTGAGCTTTGCCCAGACCGAGAGGAATATGGAGAGAGAGAGAGAGAGAGAGAGAGAGAGAGAGAGAGAGAGAGAGAGAGAGATGTGAAAATTTACAGCAGTAAATAAAATAACCTAACTTAAATTCATCTGAAATACTGTTAAAATAAAACGGCAAATGACAACGGCAGCTACACCAACAACAGCATCTGCAGCAATAACGACCACAATAACAACGACACAGAGGAAACAATGTAAGCAAACGTTAAAAGATTAGATTGTGTGTGTGTGAGAGAGAGACAGTGAGAGAGAGAGAGTGTGTGTGTGTTTCGTGTATTTCGTTTTGGTTCTTACAAGGGACATAATCGCTACAAAACAAAAGTAAAATTACTTTTACAGCCTTGAAGATATTACTTCCCTTGAATAATCACTAAACGCTATCAAGTATATATATAATCCATTATACAAATACATATAAAATGCCCCACAATTTTAACCTGTTTAAAGTATTGCCGCGGGGTTGCTGATTACTGTTCTGTACAAATCTCACAACAACGTTTTATATAAAATTTTAACCAAAAAATAATTGGATTGCCTCCCTTGCTTTAAAACTTTTCAATCTGTCCGCCATGATGATTTTAATCTTCAATTTGTAAGGAGAGTTACCGCTCTTACACCCAAGCACTGAAAATAAACAGAACCACCAACGTTTGCGAGCGCAATGCCGACAGCTCTTCAAACGAAAGAGAAGAGAATCGTGGAGAGGTTTCTGCTCCACGCTTAATTCGAAAGCGAAACTGTCGAAGGTGTGGAAAGTGGTCCGCAAACTCAAAAATAAAAGTAACAAACAGGTGAGCCCATGCCTTACTGTGCAGGGGGACGTAATCGGAGATAAAAAATTAGTAGCTGATCTTTTGGCTTCTTCTTTTGCTGCAAATTCTTCCTCTGAAAATTATTCTGTCCCTTTTCAAACAGTTAAAACCCGTAAAGAAAAACAACAGTTAAATTTTACCTCCGAAAATTCTGAAGATTACAACATTCCGTTCTCATTAGTCGAGCTTGACGATGCAATTAACAAAAGTGCAGATTCAGCAGTTGGACCGGATGATGTACATTATCAATTTCTCAGACATTTAACAAGGTACTCACGGTCTCAACTGCTGGACATCTTCAATCAGATCTGGATCACTGGCACCTTTCCTCCCTCCTGGAGAAAGGCCATTATTGTACCCATTCCTAAACCTGGCAAAGACCATACTAACCCAACAAACTATAGACCAATAGCCTTAACGTCTTGCTTATGCAAGACGCTGGAAAGAATGGTTTATTCTCGTTTACTGTGGTATCTAGAAACAAATAATATTTTATCCAACACTCAGTGTGGCTTTCGAAGTGGTCGAAGTACTCTGGTGCGACCGGAAACTTTTATCCGTAACGCGTTCGTCCAGGGTGAACATGTCGTTGCCATCATGTTTGATTTGGAAAAAGCCTATGACGCCACATGGAAATATGGCATTCTTTCAGATTTACAAGAAATGGGTTTGAAGGGACATTTACCTCTGTTTATATCCAATTTTCTAACGGACAGAATCTTTCAGGTTAAGGTTGGGGGATTTTTGTCAGATACGAGGGAACAGGAGATTTGAGTGCCTCAGGGTAGCATCTTGTCTCCCTTGCTGTTTAATATTAAAATAAATAATATTGTTCGTTCCATTAAACGGGGAATTGACAATTCTTTGTTTGTTGACGATTTTGCGTTAGTAGGCAAAGGTAAAACTTTGGCATCTGCAGAACGTCAGCTTCAGTTATGTGTCAAGGCCGTTGAAGACTGGGTTTTACAAAATGGTTTTAAATTTTCTGAAGCAAAAACTGAATGTATTCACTTTTCCAAGCACCGGGGAATTATTCAAGACCCTACTATTATCCTCAATAAAACTCCAATAAAGGCGGTCCAAAAAGTCAAATTTTTGGGTGTTATTTTTGATCAAAGGCTATCCTTCCTTCCTCATCTGAAAAATTTGAAAACTAAATGTCAACAGGCCTGCAACCTGCTCAAGGTTATTAGTGGTACAGACTGGGGTGCTGACAAAAAAACTTTATTACTGTTATATCGTTCTTTAATTAGATCCAAGTTAGACTATGGTTGCATTGTTTATGGTTCTGCTAGAAAATCTTATCTTAAGATGTTAGATCCAGTTGCTCATCAGGCACTACGCATTGCTTTGGGTGCTTTTCGCACCTCCCCTTGTGAAAGCCTATACGTGGAAGCTAACGAACCCCCGCTGGAGCTCAGACGTACAAAATTGTCTCTGAATTATTATCTAAAATTAAAAACTGATCCCATGAACCCTGCTTATGACTGTGTTTTCAACTCAGATCTTGTTCAGAAATTTGAAGCCAAACCTAACACAATTCCCCCGTTTGGCATCAGAATGCAGGCTCATTTGGAAACAGCAGGCATTGATGTTGCTTCCATCAACGATGATGAGCTTCGGACTTAAGCTCCTCCATGGAAATTATGTACCCCCAACATTAATTGGCAATTGTCCGCTTTCCTCAAAAACACTACATCTGAAACCGTATATAACCAACTTTATTTAGAACAGTGTGCCTTATACCCAGGATATGAAAAACTTTTTACAGACGGGTCAAAGAAAGGAGATTCAGTTGCTGCTGCATCGGTCTCTGGGAGACACTTCGACCAGCCTTTGCAACAGCGTTTACCTGATTTTTGTTCTGTTTATACAGCTGAGCTCAAGGCAATTCATCTCGCTCTGAAACAAGTTTATCAATCCAAAAGAACCTCGTTTTTAATCATGTCCGATTCATTGTCAGCACTTCAGGCTCTTTCCACGAGAAAGATATCACACCCTTTTCTGGCAGAGATCCATGACCTCCATACACAACTTGTTTCTGAGGGTAAAAAGATAGTTTTTATGTGGGTACCTGGTCACATGGGCATCCGCGGCAACATTGCAGTAGACAGGGCGGCTAAAGATGCTCTGCATCTCGATTTCCCTTCAGAGATTTTACAATTTGTTCCTTACTCTGATCTGCGTTGTATGATTGGATCTTATTGTAAACGACTGTGGCAGACTGACTGGTCTAACCATATCAACAACAAATTATTTCAAATTCTCCCGGATTTGTCAGATTCTTTGCCTAACTTTGCATCCACTCGCAAAGAAGAAACAGTTTTGTCTCGCCTTCATATTGGGCATACTTATGTCACCCACAGTTTCCTTTTAAAAGGAGAAGAACCACCATGGTGCTTCGCATGTGATAAATCTTTTTCCGTTCGCCATTTCATGTCTGAGTGTGCTGATCTGATTGAGGAAAGAGAAACATATTTTGGTTCAATACCTTTCAAAGAGATTTTTAAAGTATGTAATGGTCAACATCTGTTTCAATTTTTACATGATGTTGGTTTGTTTTATCGCATATAAATCATATCAACATGTTTTGTTTAGTTTGGATTTTATTGATAGGACTGAATTTTTAATTGGTTTGATTGAAGAAAGAGATTATATTTTTAATACATCAGTTTTAAAGAAGACTCTTAAAGAGGTGTCATGTGAAAGTTTGTTTGGGTATTTAAGAGTAACAGGTTTGTTTTTTAAGATTTGAATCATTTTATAATATTTTAAGATAACGTCTCTCTGGTCCTGATTTGGCTCGGAAGAGTCCGCTGGACCTAAAGCAATAATCTTGTATTGTATTGTATAACGAGAAAGGCGGCATGGCGTAAGAGGATTCAGAGAGCCTGTGCTTAAACCGGTGAGTAGAAATTTGTTATACTAGTACAACACTAGGCGTAAGTTTGAACAAAATTGGTCGATGTAGTTGTTTATCTTTCAAAACAAATTGTGTTTTTAACATGTCGGCGAAGGTTGCTCAGTGCAACACCGGTGGGTCGCTATTTTTCATTGAACTTATTAGTTATTTTACTTATTTTCGTTACCCCGAAACGAATTATAGGTAATGTATCATATATGCAAAGAAAGGTCTTTTTTTGCTTTTTTTAATGGTATAAATTATGACCCGGAAGTATTAGCCGCGGAAGATCCGTGACCCGAAAATCGGTGAACCCCGCAGAGCAAGCTCAATGGCGATCAGCGTGGATGGTTTGTGTGCTAACGGAAGTACAGAAACTTTGGACTCGATCCGTTCAATTCTTAGTAAGTACTCTTCGATAGTTCGTTTGTTTAATTAAATTGATATTTGAATGAATATTTGCTTGTTTTGTTTGATATGTATCCTTTGTATTTGGCGAAAGATTTGTCACAGAATGATCGAGTCGATGGCAGACATTTCTTGTGGTAGTGCAAGTGAACAGTTGTCTTCCTAAGATCGCACGGTTTCTTATTCAGTACACCAACTAATCAGCAATCATTTTGTGTCGAAATATTACATATTATTTGTAATATATAAATTTTTTTCTCGACCTAAAATGTGCGACAAGTATTTTATTTTTAAATTCAAATGCAATCAAGAACAATAACTCTTTGTTGACATTAGCCACGAAGGCCTAATGCAGTTTCATTTTGCTTTTGCTTGCAAGCTTTTGACCCATACAGTAAATCTTTAGGTAGCTACCTACGTTATTGTTCTGCTGTTTTTACAGCATTGATACATAAGGAAAGTTTTTAAAATGTATATTTTGTTAGTGCCAAATGCAATGTGAATGACTCAGCTTGTAGGTATACAACTCCACCCTGTATGATCGTTTATAAATCTCAGTTCTTTTGCAATTTTTACTTTTACTACCTATTGTTTTTTGCACTCATCCTTTTTGATATTAAGCGAAGCAATCCAGTGATAGATTGATTTGCTGCCACAATCTTCTTTTTCTTCTCCAAAGTCTTGTAATATTAATTAAATTAGTGTGTGTGCACTTGACCTATTTGGTTACTTTTTAAAAATACTTCACGTTGTTTTCAGGTCTTCCACCGCATAATGTGGGCCACTTCATTCAAACCTGCATGTACCAGTGGCGTTCTGCAAAGACCCAGGCAGACAACATTCAGGCCTTCTTGAGGAAGAAAATTGACCTTGTTTTTGAATTGAACTGTTATTTTCCTCCACTCCTGCTGCCTTGGACACTTGTGTGTGTGTGTGTGTGTGTGTGGGCGCGCATGTGTGGTTTTTTTAACAGCTGCCAAAATAATAAATGAATAATAAAGAAATAATAATTGTAATAATAAGGTGTGTATGATTATTTGTAAATTTTTTTTTTTTTTGGGTACACATTTTGTTGCATTTTTACTTGAAAATGAACCAGAAAAGTGTTTGTGATAAAATAAAGTTAAATTGGTGAAATTCATTTCTCATAAATTTTTGAGTTGTATTGCCATTGCAAAAACTGGGCGAAAGGCCATTCTTGAACCATAATAATTTTTTCCACAGTAGTTTGCCTGCTTTGAGAAAAAATTAGGCCAATGACAATAATACAGACAGTACATTTTAGCTATTGGCAGACTTATATCTGCAGTATTAAATAAAATATAAGTTCTCAAAAATTGCCGTTTGTTCAATTTGCTCAATCGTACGTATTTTGTCCACTTTCAAGCCATGTATCTCCTATTCTATTGACCACATTATCTTAATATTTTGCATACTTTCATTTGACATCAATACCAACATATACAGCAAATTTCAAGTCAATGAGAAAATTTTATTTTTTGGGTGATTTTGCACAGATTGCACAAAATATCATTTTCATATCACTATATATATGGCATTTGGCATCTAAGAAATAAGAAAACCATTGAGAGTAAAAGTCCATACTAATGACAATAGTCATGCAAGTTTTAGGAATCTGTAATTAGCCATTAATTTCCTATGATTTTTGAAAGCTACCCTGTCGTGTGAAAATGTGACCGTTTCCATCGCTGAAATTGCATAAAATGTCATTTTTGAACAAGTGTACCTCTGCTATTTAACATTAGTATGGTCTAAAAATTCAACTAAATGGCAATAGTGGTGACAAAAAGAGTACAAAAATTGAGTACTCTATCTTTAATTTTGAATTTTTTATGAATTTTCAAATATGCCTTTATGCGCAATTTGCCCTTTTGCGACATTTTCTGCTAACTTCAGGCGGCCGTATCTCCTATTCTATTTGAGATACAGCTATGATATTTTGCAGTTTTTCATAGCTCATCAGCATTTACTATTCCTGCAAATTTCATTTTGTTAGAGTAATTTTGAAAAAATAAGTGGGTTTACCTACTTACTATGTCTAAGGGGTTTGGTCTAGGTGCGTGAGTAAACTCGGGTTCAACTACGCATTGCATAATGTTACAATTTTCTTCTTCTTCTACTTCTTCTTCTTGGATTGTAGCACTACAATAACATTTTGATGACAAAGAAGACACCTTCGCCGATGTTTTCAACACAAAAACAATCGTGATTTGACTTAAATTGGGTGAAATGTTGAACTTGTAGCTTTGCTCAGATTGCAAGCTGCATTCCTGTCTTGATCTACTGGGATCATGATAGTTGCAGATACATGTATCGAGATGCAGTGGTTTTTTTTATATGTCCTCAATCATGATAGTGATTTGCAGTTCTTTGTTGAATATATATTAATATAAAGCTCACTCCAATTGCTTAAGCACCTTTAACTTTACCACTGTTCAAGGACTTTGCTTGCAAGACATCACACCTGTTTGAGTGTTTACTTTAAATCAAATAGCTGTGCCAGCCTATGGTGTGGGGCGTTTTATTTGTGATAAAACAAAGATAGCTTTAAGTTATAGCCCCTTTTCTTCACCAAAACTGTTATGTTTTGTACTAAGTAAATAGAACAAGAAAGCAACAATCTGAGCTGCAAGCGATTCATTTATTTTCCCAGGGACATTACTGAAACACTGTCTAACATAAAAAAAATATAACATACTGTTTATGAAAGTGCTGTTTCACATCATGTTATAGGCCATGTGAGATTGTGAGGATTTTGTAACTTTGTTGTGTTGTTCTGTGAATAAGAAACTTTCAGATAACCATTTTTCACTAATAATTTATAAATCTATCAATAGGGATACATTGTCCTTGCGACGTGGTGATCGTCCTTAACGCTGATGCAATAGGACGTTAAGCTTCGTTGTTCCTCCTCTTGCTAAGAAAGCAATTACCATCCAAGTGCAATACCAATTTTTTTATTTTTAAATTTTGTGTGTGTGCGTGTGTTTACAGGTGCTGCGGATTGGATGAGGAGAACTAACAGTGGTCAGGCGCCCAAAGTTCTGTGGAAGGTGCTAAAAATGAAAACTATCTTCCTTGTGTTCAATGTAAAAGGGTGGATTTTTGAAAACAATTTATCGCTACATTCAATCAATCATTTTATTGTCCGGTTTACCCTATAACCAATGTTTTATCTCATCTTATTCAATATTCTGTAGATATTTAGCAATCGTTACATATATAAAATTAAAACTTTCAACAAACGAGGGAAAAATGATTTGGTAAAAGGCGAATTTTTTGTTGCATTTTACCATGCCATATTTCAATATATTTTTTTTACTTTACAAGAATGCAAGTTTTTGTGTGCATGAAAATTGTTTCTTTTGTTTTACTTGAGTGGTAAAGATGTTGCGTCAAAGGGAGAAAGGTGTATAGGGAAGATGCACTTAAACAAAATACATAAAAATGTACATTGAAAGTACCCTTTTATTTTGTGCCCGAAATGCCTTAGATGTCACAGATTTTAACCTTTATTTTAAAAAAATTTAACCCATGTAAATGTCAATTACCTAAAAAGAATATTTGGCATATTTGTTTTGCATAATGATCTGCTGTAATAAAGTTTTAAGTGAAAATAAACATTCAGTAAAAGTTTTATTTAAAAAAATCTCTCTCTCTCTCTCTCTCTCTCTCTCTCTTTCTCCCCCTCTCTCTCACCCTCTCTCCCCCCCTCTCTCTCTCTCTCTCTCTCTCTCTCTCTCTCTCTCTCTCTCTCTCTCTCTCTCTCTCTCTCTCTCTGTCCTTCTTCTCCTTTCTTCTTTTTCTTCTTCTTCTTGTTCTTCTTTTTAAGTTTTCTTTACCTTAGTTATGGAAACAAAAAATCGGATTACTCATTTCATGTTTAGTTCGTTGCCTAATTTTCAGGCGATTCGGGTCAACATAATAATAAATGAAAAACAAACGGGGTTGGTGGGGGACATTTAAGGAAGAGAATAAGTATTCATAAGAAGACACTAAGTAGAAAGAAAAAAGAAAAGAAATAAATAAACTCAACCTTAATCCATACAATAAGAATAAAAACATTAATGATGGGGTCTAGAATGATTTCATTATGCATTCATTCACTTATTCATTGATTTATGCAATCATGCTTCATTCATTCATTCTTTTACATTGTATCGAGAGCAGATACATACAAAAATTAATTTGAATAAAAATGTAGCAGATGAAATATTTAATTTCCAATGATCAAAAAATGCATGAAACATTCATTCACACTGCAATTACACAACAATAAATTACTTTCTTCCTTTTCCCATTCACATATAATGGCCCACAACTAGCAACAGTAGGCCTATATATCTGCCTCATAAACAATTCTATTATTATATATAAAAAGCCCCACAATGCTTTACATTTCCAATGCAAATATATAATGCCCCTCAAACCAACACCGGACAGAAAACCCCACAATAGGTTTAATGTATATATATATATATATATATATATATATATATATATATATATATATATATATATATATATATATATATATATATATATATATATATAATGCCCCACAACTAGCAACAATATACATCTACCTCATAAACAATTCTAATATAAAAAGCCCCACAAAGGTCTACATTTATATATATATATTATATATATATATATATATATATATATATATATATATATATATATATATATATATATATATATATATATATATATATATATTTGAGGGGCATTATATATATATATATATATATATATATATATATATATATATATATATATATATATATATATATATATATATATATATATATATATATATATATATATATATATATATATATATATATATATATATATATATATATATATGTTTGTATAATGGAGTAATTAATGAATGCGAATTTAATATAGATAAATAGAACCAGCTCTCTAAAGCTGGAATTTCAGCAGGACCCGCTAGTGTTATCAGTGCAGAGCGGTTATCAACCAAAATCTGCACTCTGTATAAACTAAAACAGTTCCACCAAGTTGTAGCCAGTGTTTACAGTTTGCAACTGTAAACTTATATTTTGTTTTTGACTCACATGCTTAGCAATGTCAGTTTAAATATTCACACAAAAAAACAAAACAAAACGAAACTTTTAGAAAATCCAGATTTTTCAAGTCTGTGCAAGAGAAGTCCTTATAGCCCCTAAAATGACATTTTAAAGAATTGTTTCTGTCTGGCGTTTGTGTAAACTTGCAAGTGGATTAATATCTCAGAATCTATTTCAATTATCACAACCAAACTTGATAAGAATGGTTATTATCCATGAGACCTCATAAATGATTAGTAAATGAATAAATAAATGTCAACAAATGTTATTTTAAAACTGATATTTTTTCTAAATATTTCACTTTTTAAAATATTGTCAATATTGAACTAATGATTCTTTGATGCGTGATAGATATCAATGAGACACACATCCTTTGCAAATTTGGTCAACCTCACATCAAGATTACTGTGACGAGGGTTCTATTGTTGCTGGGCTCTGCACAATGGAATGCTATTACCCACTCGTCTTAGTCGATGGGGATCGCTAGTTATCTCCCTGTGATTTAACTTAATACATTTATTTGTTTAGCTCGGTCTGTGTTTAGGCTGGGGGTACAGAGAAAGATAGAAAAATGGTAAAAGATCACTGTCACACTAGCTGTCACACGGCTGTGAAACATATGTAGTCCAGCCACTTGATAACAGTAAATATCACACATTTATTTCCTCTACTCTATACACGATCTTCGAAATACGATACTAACTTAAAAGTTCAATTGTTTCTGAGACTGGTTCACTCGCTGATAGATCTAGGCAGCTACTTTCTCATCAAAGGGCACTGAATGATTTCTGACTTTATGGTCAGAGTTCTTGAAGAGTGGACTACTGTGGTCCTTTGTTACAGTTTTAGTGCACTGTTTCTGGGGCACTTAACTGCGTGGTTGAAGCGCTGCGTTGAGGTCGCTTCGGTGACAAGCTGTGTTGTCGGGCCTTCTGCTCCTTGTGGTGGCTAGATGGGTGGGCTATCTTTGCGCAGTGCATTCGATGCCTCTGCAGCCAACGTTCGGCAACAACTTGTTCTTGTCTTGTGCCGAGTTGGGCTCATGATATAACGCCTGCTCGTCTGTAACATATGAGACGAAATTCTGCACAACCCTGTATAATAGGTCTGTGCAGAGCGTCTCACTGAAGGCCAAAGTAGCCCTCAGTGATAGCTCCACATCTCTATACATAAGCCACGAACATTCTGCTAAATCTGTTGTCCACTGGAATCTCCACTCTAATTTCCTATACATATATAAATATAAAACATGGCTAACTATACACATAGAGAAATAATTAATATTATAAACATTTTCTGGTACAGCCACTGGTCTGCAGGCATAAATATAGGTTAAACATTAGTGGATCCGTACATAATACAACATGGCGTCGGCCGGTCGTGCTCGCATCATGGTCGGATTCTCCACGTGGTCACGCAACGTCGGACTAACAATTCAATTCTATGCATAGCAAATTTCACACACATAATTCAGCAATAATATAAATACATCACGATGAAACAGAAGTATGTTCATTTACCTGTTTGACAATGTCAGGCCGTGGCTACTTGATTGAATTCTTCTCAGGAGAGAGATTTCTATTTGAGTGTACTGTGTACTGCTCAGCGTTTCAACGAAGACTGACGTTCTATCTCTTTGCTTGAATCACCCAGAACCGGTTCTATCTAACCTAGCTGTGTTCTCATTGGATGAAAAATCTAAGTGGATGTAAAATTCGAAACTCCATCGTAGGCTGCGATGATGTCACCAACTGTGCTTGCATCAAGCTACAACTGTGTTACGCATGATCCCTTCTGTCGTCTGCTAGAGACTAACCGTAACCTACTAAGTCTACACTGACTAAACAAGCAAAAGCTCAAAATGTGCGGGGTAAAACTATGCTCTTGTTACAGGCTCCCTCAACTGAAAAAAGGCGATGACTACTGGATTCGACCTTTTTCTACTACAGAGCCTAGCAGGGGCGGATCAGTTAGTTTTTTGGGGAGGGTTTCCAAAATTCTATTAAAGGGACTTACTCGGTAAATGTTAATGATGGTCAAGAAACGCTTCAGATCAAGCATCAACATTGGCAGGACACGCACTTTTCCAGAAGCAGACATCGGAAGTGACCACAATCTTGTGATGATGTCTTTCCGGCTTCACTTGAAGAGAGTAAACACAGCAAAGTGCACTAGACTGAAGTTCGACCTGGACAAACTGCAAGACCCGGAGGTGATAGAAATATTTCAGGCCACAACTGGAGGGAAATGTGCACCACTGCTCATTTTAAGAGCTGGTGAAGTAGATCTCAACACCATGACCACCACCTTGAACTTAGCTGTGACAGATGCCACCACGGACATCCTTGGAAAGCACCGGTCAAAGAAGAAGCTGTGGATCACACCTGAACTTTTGGACCTGTGTGATAAACGAAGAGAGATGAAAAAGAAAAGGAACACCTGAAAGGGAGCTGTTGAAAAAATCAACAATGACATCCGAAAAGGCATGCGCACAGCAAAGGAGAACTGGATAGAAGCTCAATGCCAGAAAATAGAAAACAGTCTGAACAAGAACAACAGCAAAAAGGCCTACCAGACTGTGAAGCCGCTGACAAGTGTTAAACAGCCCAAGGTCTCCACGATCCAAAGCAAGTGGCTTATGCCTTACAGAAGAACAAGAAGTCTTGGACAGATGGACAGAGTACTGCTCTGACCTTTACAACCACAAACCAAACGGAGACCCATCAGTTCTAGCATGTCCAGAGAACAGAAAAGAAGAAGAAATCCTCCCAATTCTCCGAGAAGAAGTTGAGGCAGCAGTGCAATCGCTAAAGAAGGGGAAGTCAGCTGGAGTGGACAACATACCAGTGGAACTGCTTCAAGCAGGAGGAGAAGCGATGATCGACGCATTCACCATTACGTGTAACAAGATGTGGCAGAGTGGGGAGTGGCCTACACCATGGACCCAGTCGCTTGTCATCACTCTTCCCAAAAAAGGTAACCTTCAGGAATGTTAAAATTACCGCACCATCAGCCTCATCAGCCATCCCAGCAAGGTCCTCCTGAAATATAATACTCAACATATTGAAACCCCAAGCTGAACAAATCATAGCCGAAGAGCAAGCATGATTTAGGGCAGAGCGAAGTACCACTGAACAGATTTTCAACCTCAGAATAATCTGTGAAAAATACCTACAGCACCAACATCTATATCATGTGTTCGTGGACATCAAAAAGGCGTTTGACCGAGTCTGGCATGCAGCTCTGTGGGCAACCATGAGAGTGTACAACATCAGCCCTAAAATTGTTGAAGTCATCAAAAGCCTGTATGACAAGGCTGCCAGTGCAGTCCTCCACAACAGCGCCATCGGAAACTGGTTCAGAACAACAATCGTTGTGCGTTAGGGATGCCTACTCTCTCCAACACTCTTCAACATCTTCCTAGAGCGCATCATGTCAGATTTCCTTGCAGACCAAGAAGGCACAGTCAGCATAGGGGGAAGAGCAATCTCCAACACGGACATCAAAGTCCAAGGCCAATCCCTCAACACAGTGCATAGCTTCAAATATTTAGGAGCCATTTTATCAGACAATGGGTCCCGACAGGAAGTCCTCTCCAGGATCGCACAAACAACTGCTGCCCTGGCGAGGTTGAAGCCAATTTGGAAAGACAGGACCATCAGTCTACATTCCAAGGTAAGGCTGCTGCGCTCCCTTGTCATCTCCATGTTCCTATTTGCTTGCGAAACATGGACCCTCACAGCAGATCTCCAAAGAAGAATACAAAGCATGGAGTTGAGGTGCTTCAGAAGACTTCTGGGCATTTCCTATACCCATAACATCACCAACAAACGAAGTCCGACAGACCATCACACAAGCCATTGGACAACACGATGACCTGCTCACAGTGGTGAAAAAACGGAAACTCCGATGGTATGGCCACGTCACCAGATCATCAGGTCTTGCAAAACCATCCTGCAAGGCACAGTGCAAGGAGGTAGAAGAAGAGGGAGACCGAAAATGAGGTGGGATGACAACATTCGAGACTGGACTGGTTTGACACTGAGTGAAACAATCAGGGTTGCTGAGGACAGGGAAAGATGGAGTACGTTGGTTAAACGTTCATCTGTGGTGCCCCTACGACCTCCGATTAATGGGATAGGATATGATAGGATAGGATATGTTATTTACTTGTAAGATTAAATTATTAAAATAATAATTACCTCATTTGCTCCCAAAATATGTACTGAGCTTTGCCACACCTTTCGAATCGGAGGGCTTCCACGACGGCATTCGCGGCAGTTTGAAGCGCTGGCGCGAGTCGGAATAAGCAAGCAAAAAAACGGAACTTTGACTATTTGTCTTTTTGCTAAAACGTCAACGTAAGCCAGGGTTGCCCACATTATGACTTTTTCAGCATGCGAGGTACTTTTAAAATGACCAAGCCAAAATGATCCACCACCAAAATGCAAAACATATATATAGTCATATAATAGGCTGATGTCAATTTTTTTTTTACTGCTACGCGATCGACGTATTGGGCACTCCTGTCGTAATCCATTATATTATCCATTAGGAATATCGTTTTCTTTCTTTTCATTTCTTCCGCTCGTGGCGCCCCCGCACCCCCCCACCCCCCCTTAAAAATGAAAAAAAATAAAATAAAATAAATAGAATGTCCCCGAAGACGGGAAGTATCAGCTTTGCTCTTTGTGGAGCACGAAAGACGGTGTTCGTCTGGAGATTGTTTAGAATGATTGCAATTTTTTAGGGAGAAGATTGCGAGGGCTTGCATATTATGAGAAAGGTCAAATACTCGTACCCCCCCCCCCCCCCAAAAAAAAAAAAAAAAAAAAATTTATATATATATATATATATATATATATATATATATATATATATATATATATATATATATATATATATATATATATATATATATATATATATACGCATAATACATGGTTTACCGCGACATGTGTTCTGGCACCGTTTTTTGGCAACACCTATTTCTACTGGTCATATAAAGTCAAATTTGATGTCAGACTGTTAAATGCACATCTGTGATTATAAATATGGGTCAATATTAAATATATATATATTACACCTCGAGAAATTTGAGAAACAAACAGGTTGCCACAACACCCTGTCTGTGACATATGTCGTCAAAAAACGGTTATGCGACTCGTATTCACTATATATATAAATATATTTTTATAACGGGCATGCTGATTGAACAAATACATTTAAGATTAATCTATGGACAACTGTCATTATAAATACGTAACAATATTTTTTTTTTAAAATAAAATGAAACATGTTCTTGGGACTGTGGAAGATATGCATTCAAACTGTAAAAGACCGTGAAGACGGCAGCTTGCTAACTGATTCGTTTTTTTTTTATTTTTCTTCGATTTCTTTCTTCCTACGTCACACTTCCTACAATGACGTAAAATAAACACCATGACGCACATGGAATACTAATAAAACACACACATACAGTTCCAAGTCAAGATCTGCTACATCTCCTTTCTCAAATAATCACAGTAATAATAATACATACATTAATACCTATCCTATCATATCCCCTAACTCGGAGGTCGTAGGGGCACCACAGATGATCGTTTAACCAGCGTAATCCATCTTTCCCTGCCCTCAGAAACCCTGATTGTTTCGCTCATTGTCAAACCAGTCATTCTCGAATGTTGTCCTCCCACCTCTTTTTTGGTCTCCCTCTTCTTCTACCTCCTTGCTCTGTGCTTGCAGGATGGTCTTTGCAAGACCTGATGATCTGGTAACGTGGCCATACCATCGGAGCTTCAGTTTTTTCACCACTGTGAGCAGGTCATCGTGTTGTCCAATGGCTTGTGTGATGGTCTGTCGGACTTCGTCGTTGGTGATGTGCTGGGTATAGGAAATGCCCAGAAGTCTTCTGTAGCACCTCATCCCCATGCTTTGTATTCTTCGTTGTAGATCTGCTGTGAGGGTCCATGTTTCGCAATCATATAGGAAGATGGAGATGACAAGGGAGCGCAGCAGTCTTACCTTGGAATGTAACCTGATGGTCTTGTCTTTCCACATTGGCTTCAACCTCGCCAGGGCAGCAGTTGTTTGTGCGATACTGTAGAGGACTTCCTGTCGGGACCCATTGTCTGATACAATGTCTCCTAAATATTTTAAGCTAAGCACTGTGTTGAGGGATTGGCCTTGGACTTTGATGCTGTGTTGATGCCATTGGTGTTGTTGGTCATCATTAATGTTGGTCTTCTCTGCACTTATTTCTATTCCATAGGCTCTGGAGGTGGTGTCAAGCCTCTGTACCAGCTGTTCAAGTTCTTGCTACTCTCCAGCCAATCCATCAATGCCATCCGCAAAACGAAGGCTGGAGACTGCTCTTTTCCCAATGCTGACTGTGCCTTCAACACAGTGCATAGCTTCAAATGTTTAGGAGCCATTGTATCAGACTATGGGTCCTGACAGGAAGTCCTCTCCAGGATGGCACAAACAACTGCTGCCCTGGCGAGGTTGATGCCAATGTGGAAAGACAGGACCATCAGTCTACATTCCAAGGTAAGGCTGCTGCGCTCCCATGTCCATCTTCCTATATGCTTGCGAAACATGGACCCTCACAGCAGATCTACAACGAAGAATACAAAGCATTGAGATGAGGTGCTACAGAAGACTTCTGGGCATTTCCTATACCCAGCACATCACCAACGACGAAGTCCGACAGACCATCACACATGCCATTGGACAACACGATGACATGCTCACAGTGGTGAAAAAAACGGAAACTCCGATGGTATGGCCATGTTACCAGATCATCAGGTCTTGCAAAGACCTTCCTGCAAGGCACAGTGCAAGGAGGTAGAAGAAGAGGGAGACCGAAAAAGAGGTGGGAGGACAACATTCGAGAATTGACTGGTTTGACAATGAGCGAAACAATCAGGGTTGCTGAGGACAGGAAAAGATGGAGTACGCTGGTTA
>CM072514.1:50382404-50422404 GCA_036898135.1 Oncomelania hupensis | reverse complement strand
CATAAGAGATCTGCTGAAACAACCCTAGTGGGAAAATTGAATGCCCTCCACCGGCCAGTCACTTTACAATAAAGACATCCCACGCGGGGGACGGCTGAGGGTTTACCTCAACTACGCGAACCCCCGGTTACAAAAACAAAATAGAATACAAACATCATTATAAATTATCAACAAAACACATACATATAAAATGCCTATAGTGCTAAATACTAACATCATAGGAAGCCCTAGTGACCACCCAGCAGAAAGCGTCCAACACTCCCAAGCTGATCCAACAGACCTCATACACAAACAAGGAGTCTTGTCCAGGAAGAGTTTTCAATAAAAAAGGTAGGTCATTGATCTAGCGAAGAAGAAGATAGTATAGCAGAATGATAGGACAGAGCAGGAATGGGAAAGAGTAAATGAGGAAGATAGCTACAGTGGGAATTTAAAACACTAAATTTCCAGAAAGTGGGGATACTATTTATACTGAAACCCCCGGCACTCCACACGGATTACATTATATTACATGATTATTGCTTTAGGTCCAGCGGACTCTTCCGAGCCAAATCAGGACAAGTGTAGCCGAACCAGGTCCACAAAATCAAGACCACAACTTCGCTGAAAGAGGACTCGCCCCTGATCCGCATAAAAGATCTACCGAAACAACCCTAGTGGTAACACTGAAGGCACTCCATCAGCCGGTCACTTTACAATAAAGATATCCCACGCAGGGGGCGCTGAGGCTATACTCTAATTTATCGAACCCCCGTTTACAAAAACAAAATAGAATATAAACATCATTATAAAATACCAACAAAACACATACATATAAAATGCCTACATTGCCAAATAATAACATCATAGGAAGCCCTAGTGACCACCTGGCAGAAAGCGTCCAATATTTCCAAGCTGATCCAACAGACCTCACACACAAATGAGGAGTTTGGTCCCGGAAGAGTTTCACGAAAAAAAGGTAGCTGACTGGTCAAACAAAGAAGAAGATAGTATAGTAGATTGATAGAGCACAGAGTAGAAATGAGAAAGAACAAATGAGAAAGACAGCGACAGTGGGAATTTAAAGCACTAAATTTCTAGAAAGTGGGGATACTATTTATACTGACCCCCCCCCCCTTTCCTCACCCTACCCCCTCCCCCCGGCACTCCAACTGGGGTGTTCCGAAAACAATCACACTTGCACATTAAATGTCTCCATAATACCTTTAAAAACATACACATACAAATGTTTTGTAAGACATTACATGTACATCAGAAGGCAAGAAACCGTGGTCCCACATCAGGGAAGCATGAAACTTGTCTCACATCTGTCACTGTCACGTGTGTGTTCACACATAAATGAACACACGTTGCTTCACTTTAAAACAACAACAACAACAACAAACAACTTCAGATAAGCAATGATTCATTTGAACAGTTTTTCTTCAAAATGTTTATAAACGTCTCCAAAATAGCAATTCCCAAACATGGAAAACTGCATATATATAGGCAATGATTGGAAGCCAACACATCTGAAGCATATATCAAAACTCCACAGACGATGATGTTGGTAGTCAGTGGTTGTCTAGTATAGCAAAACTGCATAATGACAGGTGGAGAACCGCCAACCATACTTCATGTACATTAGACAATTTGTGCCTTATGTCATTAGGCAAGAAAATATAGCGCACATCAGGAAAGCGTGAACACAGGTCATGCCTGCCATAAGTAAACACATATTCATAAAAACGTATTCTTGGCAATAACTAATCTACAAATATCTTCACCTGTACAGCAAGTTCTGTCTGTAAGGCAATTTCTGCCTAAACCCTAGTAAGGCACTTGCCAAATTATTTGGCCTTTCCTGTCTGTTGTTAGGCAATTCCCCACTGAGGTTAGGCAGGCAGGCAAGTAGATTAACGTCCCCAGACACATAAGCATATAGGGGACTTGGATGAACGAGGGCCGATGTAATAAGAAGTCGTTTTGCAGAATGGAGTCAAATGAAGAAGGAGCGCAAAAGCTGCTACAACAACCAGCAGGAAGATGCGTTGAATCGGAAGGAAGACGGCGTCAATAATGTAGAGTGAAGATGTGACAAGGGTAGCAAAAGGGACGCCAAGACAAGGCCGCCAAAGGTATAGCAGAGGGAGGGAGGAGGGCCAAAGGGCGACTAGGAGGGCAGAGTGAGCGGATTATTTATTGTCTAAGGAGAGATAAAATAATTTTTATATGAAGACAGACCAGGGGCCCGTTCGGATTGGAAACGGTACGCACGCCGCGGGCGTGCGCGTGCGTTGGCGAGCGGTGGCCGAAGGTAGTATGCCGCGTGCTTCATGATATCGGAGCACAGCACTGCAGCAATCGTCTTCACACGGTTTCTGTTTACAATCATTCCTTCTTCTGCCGCCATTTTGAAAACGCTCACCACGCGCAAACCGTTTCATAAGGCAAAGTGTGCAGTGCGTGCGCTCACGGCAGGCGTTTTGTTCTAGGCAACAGGCCCCAGGTCTGCCGGGTTATTGCACGGAACAGTATAGGGCCTATATTATATAAAAACAATCAAATTATAGAAATTTAATCTAAAATTAATGATAAAACACGTCCGATAAGATTAAAAGCGGGTTAAAAAGAAAACTGCACCAGATCAAGCTTGAACCAGAGCGGCAGCCAGCGGGCACGCGGGAAGGCCAGTTTAGGTAGGATCCGGTCCCACCACTGGGTCAGGACTGTCTCGGATTACCAAGCCCATAGACTTGAGAGCAGCCTCCGTCAAAAGGAACTTTACATTACATTACATGATTATTGCTTTAGGTCCAGCGGACTCTTCCGAGCCAAATCAGGACCGGACAACCCCTGATCCGCATAAAAGATCTGCTGAAACAACCCTAGTGGTAAAACAGAACGCTCTCCACAAGCCAGTCACTTTACAATAAAGACATCCCACGCAGGGGACGCTGAGGCTGTACTCCAATTTATCGAACACCCGTTTACAAAAACAAAATAGAATACAAACATCATTATAAATTATCAACAAAACACATACATATAAAATGCATACATTGCTAAATAATAACATCTACCACCTGGTAGAAAGCGTGCAATATTCCCAAGCTGATCCAACAGACCTCATACACAAATAAGGCGTGTTGTCCCGGAAAGTTTTTCAAAAAAAAGGTAGATGACTGGTCTAGCGAAGAAGAAGATAGTATAGAAGATTGATAGAACAGAGCAGGAATGAGAAAGAGCAAATGAGAAAGACAGCGACAGTGGGAATTTAAAGCACTAAATTTCCAGAAAGTGAGGATACTATTTATACTGAAACTCCCGGCACCCCAACGGGGGTAAAAGGGACTTGAGTCTCAGCCGTAATGTATAGACTACATCTTTAGCCGAACGCCGGTTGTAGATGGGGTCAACTTAGGAAAGGAATGCTCCGCTATTTCCACAGGGGAGCCAGAGCCGGGGGGGTGGGGGGGAGGGGGGTCTACGACATCCCGTCCCGCGTACTATTTGGGCTCGAGGCAGGGGCCTTGGAGTCGGACTGTGAACTGGCTGTGTGACCGGGAGAAGACGGATTTCCCACAGCCAAGCTATGAACCGTAACGACAAGCCCAGCCACCGTGTGAACAAGTCTCTCCACCAAGCCTTCGAGCCTGAGTAAGGCAGCCCAGGATCTCTACTGCCATCGGGAGGCGCAGAACCTGTCACTTAAGGGTTCGAATCCCTAGCGGTCTCTGTGACTGTGGGGTGCGGCAATGCACCCGAACCATCAACTGTCGAAGAAGGAGGGGGCGGGAGGGGGGGGGGGAGGCGATAAACGCCCTCACAGGAGAAACGGGAGCACTAGGGCTTAAAATGAAGAACTAACTAATCCGTGTGAGCCCCCCTTACTCCCTGCCTCCCCAGGTGAAAGAATCTCTGTACATTCTTCTTGAAATGATGACTGATGTAGCTATACCTGTATCGAATCCATTTTTCTTTGCATCTAAGTCTGTGAACGGTTACCTGGATGGCTGGCAAGCCATCCATGCTGTCACATCAGATATTGGGCTACAGAAGGCAGGGTTGATCACATCGACGAAATGCAGAAAGTATGGAGCTACAATCACTCAACTGTTTGATTTGTCACCCAATGAGCAGAAATTGCTAGCAAATCACATGGGCCACTCTCTGAACATTGAAAAAGAGTACTATCGCCTGCATGAAAGTACCACTGAGATCACCAAAGTTGGAAGATTGCTTGCCAAAATTGACAGTGGAGAAACCCCAGATTGTTCTGTGTTTGAAGATGGCAATCTTGCTAAATCAACCCCACCCACACAGCAGGCATCAAGACAAGATGGTAAATTCTGTGTCTGTGTTACATAAGAAAATGTCTTGGGAGAGCCAGTTGTCCTTTGTTGCAGAAGATGCAGTATTGCTTCTTGTCAAGGACGTATTTTCTTTTCCCAGTCCCAGCGTTGGCATGTTCAACTGCACACACACAAAAAACCCATGTACTTGACCCAAAGCGTCATTAATACTCCACCCGCCTTTTAGGATTCGATTACGAACCTCGGCAATATGAAAAACGACAGAATTTGAGACAATATACATGTAAGCAGTAGAGTCTTGAAAAGGAACATTGAAAGAGAATGTAGTGAGGCTACTCACTGGTAAGAATATTTTCATAAAAGAGATCATTTTGTTGATCATTATGCTATGCAGAGGGATCAGGGGCAATTTAGTTTAAAGTTCACAATGTTTTGTGGTTTCAAATTCTAGCACACACACACACACACACACAAATCCTAAAACCTAGGGAATTAGAAGGGGACGGCAATTATTTATTTTAAACATATATATTCAATATTGTAAAGCAAAATGTTCTGTTTAAAACTGGAGGTTAAAGATTGCTATTTAACTTAACACATTTATATAATAAAATAAGTTATGTGTACATAACATCTGAGAAACAAAGACATGTGTAACAAAAAGCAGTCAGTTCCAGTTTTTATTCAAAGAAAAGATCAGGTTAATATGTCTTGGAAATTGGTTCATATAGGTGTGTTGCACGATGTCTTGCACAGAACGGGGGCAATAGTCAACACAAACTGCAGACCCAACAATACAGAAGACTCGGACGGCTTAACTTCATACAACAAACTCACTCTATTGTAATATTCTTTTTGTTTAACCACGGCCAACGGCCTTTTCGGATGTCATTGTTGATTTTTGTAAAGAGTAAAACATTACCTCCAGTTCTGTGCAGTTACCTTTGTTTTAGTTAATCGAAAATACATGTACATGGAGAGAAAAAAGTATAAGTGTCAGTTAAAGTACATATACATTAAAGAAAATTTGACCTCCTTACCAACTGAAGATAGAGCAGAGCTAGGGGAAAGAGATGATGCTGCTGCCTCATGTACAGTCCCCTTCATGTGATGTTTCCAACACTGTTGCGACTTTCTCCTTAGGACTCGCTGTTAAAACAATTTACACAGTACATCAGAAAAGAAAAAAAAAACTTACAAGACTGACAAGTGATTTACATTAAAATTTAAATCTGTTTGCCTCCCATCTAGATGTACGGTAGACTTGCTGTTTTCAAAGAACGAGAACTATTATAAAAAAATAAATAAATAAATAAAATTAAAAAAATATAATAATAATAATAATAATAATAATAATAATAATAATAAATATAATAATAACTGAATATTTTTTCGAGCCTACCCAAAGACCGGTTACAAGAAAAACAAATATTTTCAATTTAAAACCAGTCAGAAGAATCCATACACACATACTGGAAACACATCACCCTTCCCCTCTCCTCCTCCCCCCTCCCCCCCCCCCCAAAAAAAAGAAGAAAAGTTACCTCTTTTCAACTAGTCAAAATTATTATTAATTATTACAACAATTGAAAAACAAATCGATGAGCCTGCTATATGATCAGAAACTGTTACATAAAATACTCTTTGAAAAAACTAACAGATTTTCAACTGCCTTTTTTTAAATGTTGGAAGTGTAGCATACTGTATAACATATAAGAAATTCCATGACTGAGGATCAGAGCAGAAGAAGCTTCTTGCTCCGTTAATGCGCTGAACTTTGAACTATACTATGTACAACAGCCAGCTTATGTTTCATTTGACTTACTGTAGTGTTATTGCATTAACATTATGTACACTATTATAACAGGTGTTTGTAAAAGTCTGAAAATAATTCACTGATGATCAAACTCACGTCCAATTGACAACACTAAAGAGTGTACACTAAATCTGAAGATGTTAAAAGTTACTAAAATGTTAAAAACGTTGTGCAACTTAAAAAAATTATGGAATAACTTTAGGACGACATGTACGTTCTTCTTTACCAGTTTGAGATGGGGCAGTGGAAACAGACCGATGCGCTGCTTTTTTGCGGGCTAACGGTGATGTTTCCAGCTAGGCTGCTACTTTATCCTCGGAACTCGCTGTTTAAACACAGTACATAAGAAAATAAACAACCAGATATACGTCTATAATGACTTCAACGATTTAAAAATATATTAAGAGAAATTAGATACAACAGCCAGTCAACAAATCTCAAATTTGAGCATTCAATGCCCAGCCAGATTAGACATTTAGATCTTAAAAAAAAGTAATATTTCTTTTCTGATTTAACCCTCACAATGCCAAGGTCGACAATTGTTGACAGCCTGTAGTGTATTTTCCATGCAAAACTTTATGTTGATACAGCAGACAAGAGGATCGACATGTACAGACAGGATGTCGACACTGCTTTAGACAATGCGTTATACGATTATGGAATTCTAATTGGGGCAATATTTACCATAGTAACATTACAATATTAATATTTAATACGCATTTCCCAAAAATTAATGGCAAATTGCAACAAGTCAATTTTTACTATAACTTCATATTTTACAAAACTGAAGAGCAACTACAACGCAAGAATGGCTACATAAGTACATAATGCATTCCTGCACGTTCACGTTCACGTTTGTTAGATTAACGTCCCCGAACACATTAGCGCATAGGGGACTTGGTTGAAGGGAGGCTGTTGTTATAAGAAGTCAATATGCAGTAGAATGGCACGTTTATAAGGGGCGGTGCTACAACTTTCAGAAGGATGTCCGTAGATCCGTTGGATCTCATTGTTGATATGATGATGATGGTCATTGTTGTCAGGGTGGCGACGTGGTGATCGTCCTTAACGCTCATGCAATAGGACGTAAAGCATCGTTTTCCGATTTCAGAAGGAGGAAATGCATTGATTGAGTCTAGAGGTAGCGATGACGGTGATATGGAGCGCACAAAGCGGCAACAGAGATGAGACAAGGGCGCCAGGAGGGTCCTAAAAGTCAGAAGTGAAGGGAGCAGACTATGGAGCAGAGCTTTACGTACTATTAAAATTATTTCAAAACAAATTAAACGTTGATAAGTATTTACAAAAGACATATCCACTCACCGATTTGAGCTCCGCCATTTTGAGTAAGTGTCTTCGTGCAACGTCACACATCACAGACAAGACGTCACTTCACAGCGCGTGCTCTCATTCTGATTCACTCTTAGCCTGTCTCATCAAAAATTTATATGGATCCTCAGAAGCACGACAGAGTGTAGCAAGGGAACTAACTGCAGTCATAGTACAGGTTTTTGACAACATGTCAAAAAAACACGATTTATGTCCCATGTAATCCAAAACAGCAAAAAAAGTGTACCCGTTTTCTGACAACATTTGAATGTTGACACTTTCCTATCCATGTTGACACAAGTAAGGTCGCGTAACATGCATGTGTTGCCAGAAACCAGGCAATATGAGAGTATATATATATATATATATATATATATATATATATATATATATATATATATATATATTATAATATATATATATATATATATATATAGATAGATAGATAGATAGATAGATAGATAGATATATAGATAGATATATTTTATGTTTATGTTTATTTTTTTTTAAATTTTAATTTTTATAACTTTATATATATATATTGCAGTTGTTTTTCTCTCTCTCTTTCTCTCTCCTTCTTCTTCTTCTTTTTTTCCTTTTTTTTGGGCTGGGGGAGGGGGGGGTCCGGACCCCCCCCCCTCGTCCGCCCCTGCCTAGTTTAACACTGCACTATCCTAGGGTCCTATTTACAAACTAGTTAAGTTGCCCTACCTGCGCTGCAATGCTATGCCAGGTAGCTATGGACACTAGTGACAGGGTGTTTACTGGACGGGGACGAATTCTGGTGCTGTGGCCCTTAGTTGTGTTGGGTGGGCGACAGCTGCTGTGTCCTCCACGAGATGGCGACTGAGGTAGTCGGCTCCGTGGTTCTCTTTGCAGGGGATGTACTCGATTTGGAATGAGTATGCGTGAAGGGTGAGTGCCCATCTCATCAGGCGCGAGTTCAAGGATTTGGAGGCTGCCAGGAACGAGAGTGGTTGGTGGTCCACCTGAACTGTGAAGTGCGTCACATACAGGTAGAGATGAAATTTCTGTATGTCCCAGACTAGTCCAAGGCATTCTTTCTCCGACGTGGCGTAGTGTGTCTCGGCGGGTCTCAGTTTTCTGTTGGCGTAGGCGACAGGGAATAGCGTCTCTGTGTTCTTGGGGTCGCGCTGTAGCAGTACTCCTCCGAGGCCTAAGTCACTGGCGTCGGTGCGAAGAACGAATGGCTGTGTCAAATCGGGTAGGTGGAGTACTAGCGCCGATGTCATTTTGTCCTTGAGGGTTTGGAATGCTGTCTCGCATTCGGCTGTCCATACGACTTTGTCCGGGGCGATTTTCCGGGTTCCATTGGTCAGTGGCACGGCGATGCTGTTGTAGTTTGGGGATGAACTTCTTGTAGAAGCCGCAGAGCCCCAGAAACGACTGCACTTCCTTTTCTACCGGTCGCAGGCTTCCTTGACTTATGGTGTGTCCCAGGGATTCTAATTCTGTGAATCCAATCTGGCACGTGGTGGGTCTTGCCGTCAATCCAGTGTCTCTGAGGCGGGCGAGAAGTCGCTGTTGGAGCGTGACATGTTCCTCCCACTTAGGTGTTGCTATGAGGATGTCGTCCATAAACGAGTGTAGGTGCTCGCTGCTCAGGGGTGCCAGGAGTTTCCGCACCATGGCGCTGAAGATGCTGGGTGCGTTGTGGAGTCCGAATGGAAGTACGTTGAACTCGAAGTGTCCTTCCATGGTGCTAAACGCTAGGTACTTTCGGACTTGCGGTTGTACTGGTATCTGATAGTATCCTTTGCTGAGGTCGAAATAGATCGGTCTGGTCCGGGAGTGGCTCTGGCTGGAACTGCGTTACGGCATTCAGAGTACAAACTAGACCCCACCCATTGGTCTTTTAAGCTTAGTCTAGGGCTTAGAGGAAAGGCATATGACATCTAGAGTAAGCTACCGACTGACAGAGTGACTGACTATCACAAAGTAAAAGAGGCACTCCTAACGGGATTCGAACTCACAGGAGAATGCTACCGGCAAAAATTCCGCACCAATCGGAGAGTGAAAGGAGAGAGCTAGACTATGCGCAGTTCGCAGTTGTCCACAATGCTAGATAAGTGGATTAGCCAGTCAGCCACGGCTAAGACATAAGATGGACTGACCGAACTATTAGTATGGGAACAGCTACGGGAAACCATGACCCCCGAGCTGAAAACATTCTCAGTAGAGCAGGGCGCGGAAAGACTGGAGGATCTGGTCAAGGTCGCAGATAGGTATGTGGCCGCCCACGGAGAAGCCAAGAGCTTCAGGCGAGACCTAAAGCCTAACGGGAAAGAGGTACAGAAACGAAGTTCTCACAGGGAAGAGCGCACCGCGAATCGGCCGAATCACCCTAGACCTGGGCAAAATAGAGGACCCAACGCGGAATTCGGTAAAAGAGGTCCCGCAGAACAGAAACGGTATTGCTCGTTCTGCAACAGAAATAATCACTCCACCGCGGAATGTTTCAAGTTGGCTGCACAGCGTAGGGACGAGCGCGAAAGCCGGCCAGCTCATAGAGTTCTAACTCAAAGCAGCGGTAACAAGCCACACCCCATCGGAGGTCACCCATCGGTGACAGACACGGTGTCACGTCACCCGAGCGGGTTCCGTGACGTCAGCACATTAAGCGAGTGATTAGGAAAAGAACTCAAACAAAATAAACTAACACGAATGCCAGAATAACAATCACACTCTTTTATTCAACAATCTAAACATACACACACAGGACAAATGGGGAGCTAACCACCCTCCACCCCTATCAAGACCCCCGTCCCAATATTAACTAACAATTACCTCCCTTGTTCAACCCCCAAAACAGAACTAAACAGCAACGGGTTTTTACAAAATGTGCACAACAAAATCACAATCAGTAAATCAATTCAAAATATAAAATTTCAACTAAGAAATGATGGTGCTATGAATCTTTAATCTTCGAACCATTGTCCAAGTGGAACTGCAGAACTGAAGCACTGTTCAAATGTTTTGTCAAGTAGCTCAGAGGGAGTTAAACAGTCACTTCACAATATAAAGGATGATTTCTTACAACTAAATGAAATATGTTTTTATGTGTGGCGCTGTGCAAGTCTGTGTGTGCGTGAGTGTGGTGTGTGGAGTTCCTGTACTAAAGGTTATGCCCTGATACTGGGCAAAACAGGCAGAAGTGGCGGGGTTTACTTTCACGCTTCCCCACTGTAGAGGCAAGGTCACAACACAGAATCAGAACTGCGCAAGTTGTCGGTGTAGCGGAACACAGCTATACTGGTAAGGAATTAGTCAGCGTAATACAGATGATAACAGGTACAACATCAACGACATCAGCCCAAACCTGTAAGCAGATACACAGTCTTAACATGATTGATTTATTGTTGCTTTAGGTCCAGCGGACTCTTCCGAGCCAAATCAGGACCGCAGTCTTAACAGTCTGCCTACAAAACATAAACACTATATAATATAACACGCCATCCTCCGTCCGCCATCTTGACCTGTTTATGCCACAATGACAACAATACAAGATGCTATGCATACATTTCAATAATATAATGCAACCCTTGATGCTTAATAATTCATATCTTTATAAACACATCCATTTATATAAATATACATCATCATTGCGACCACCCTTCCATCACACAGTCCTGATTCATTCCATCTCCCTCCATCCTCATCTTCTTTCCCAACTGTTATAACACATCACGATTATCTCCCTTCATCCCTACTATCTTGTCATACTATAATATAAACATGCTTCGCTCATATTAATCACTTCATCTTTCTTCAGCATAGTACATTTTATCTCTCTCCATACATACTCCCTCACCCTCTCTCTCTCACTCTCCCCCTCTACATGCATTCCCCATCATCGCCGTTGACCCACTTTTACATCAACAACAGCAACGACATTTCTCCATCATATACATAATAAGAAAATCATAAGAAAATCATACAAAATCAATAAAATCATTATGCATCAAAAATACATCCCTTTCCCCCTCATTCAACACCATTCGTTCGCGTACGCAGTCTCGGAGTGCTGCCAACTAAGAAATTGGATTACAGGGTTTACTCACCTTATAGGCCCCGGCTTGTGACACTCCTCCTTTCCCAACACAACACAATACAACACTGTCACAATACAATGGTTAGTCTTTGAGAGTTACTTTGTGTCTGGCTATTGCTGGTTATTTCACTCAAAAATAACACTGATAAACGAGGATGAGGACACCTCAATTCTGTCACAGAAACTGAGTCTCGGTGGGTGTTCAATAGAGAACCACACACACCTTAGGAGATGAACTCTACACTTATTCTCTATAAATGGCAGTTACATCCCTCCTCTCTCCAACTCTGAATATTCCTACCCCGACGAGGGCGTAAGACCTTGGGTGGCTTGTATCAACAATATCACACCCTTCCAACACAGAAACCTAGTTCTAACATGACACACAGTCATAGAGTTACTGCCTGGTTAGAGTTGACCTCTCGCAAGAGCACTTCAAATCACTCTGCCTTACCAAATGCACCCGGCCACAAGCAAACAGTCGAGTTCTCCTCAGTATTTATATTTCTTATTATGCATAGCCCTGTTTCTGTATTTGGCCTACCCCTGTCTTCTACGTTACGCACGGACTTTACGATTACTGCACTCTTTCGTACGCAATAAGGAAACCGGTCAAGCTATTCTATGTACACTACATAACAGAGAAGTGTAACTTCGTACAAAATATAACTCTCTGCTACTCTGAAACTCGTGTCGTCACACACGGTCAAGGTCAACGGTAAAGAAGCGAACTGTCTGTATGACACAGATCTATCATACGACGCGATAGTTAGCGAATCTCTTGTATCGCGCGCGGTCTTGACGGACAAGACAGTCGAACTACAAGGCGCAGACTTGACGAAACCGACGACTACTTGCCCAATAGCTTGGATAGAAGTAGAGAGTAGGTACGTCACAGGATGAATCCAAGCAGCTGTTTTACAGAAACCCCTGTATGATCTAGTGCTAGGATGTAGGTATGTGTTCTTAGGCACGCCCCCTAAAACTGTAGAGATAGCTGCAGTGCAAACCAAGGCCCAGGCTAAAACCCAACCACCCCAGCCCGAGTTAGCCCCGAATCCAGGACTCGAAGAGATCAAAACAGCACAGAAAGCGGACGCCTCGATAGCCAAGTGCTTCCAGAAGCTACCCAAGGCGCACACCCCCCCCCCCCCCCCCAGCACAAAGGAGACTTCTACATGGAAGATGGAGTTCTACATCGGCAAGGAGATGGAGATCACACAGCTAGTACTACCAGCCACCCTTCGAGCCCAAGTACTAGAATTAGGCCACAGCATGCCACTCAGCGGACACATGGGAACTGGAGCCACAGTACAGAGAATCAGCGCACACTATTATTGGCCAGGAATCACGGAGGATATCAAGCGCTACGTGAAATCTTGTCACCAATGTCAACGATATTCCCCGCGACATCACACCGTACCAGTTACCTTAGGACCATCAGTAGTAGTCGGCGTGCGATTCCAGCAAGTCTCAGTAGACATAGTAGGACCACTGCCCATGACAAATAAGCGGAACAGATTTCTTCTCACACTCGTCGACGTCTGTTCGATGTGGTGCGAAGCAGTCCCGTTGCCAGCGATCGACACCAGGAAGATTGCAGATGCACTCATATACATCTTTACTAGAGAGGGATTCCCAGACAGCATTAGAACGGACAACAGATCTCAGTTCACCGGCCGCCTGATGCAAAAAGTGTTCGGGCTGATACAAGTTCATCACATTCGCACACCACCGTTCCACCCAGCCAGCAACGGACAAGTAGAAAGACTGAATGGAATCCTTCTCACCATCCTCAGGAAAGTCGCCGACGACAACCCGGAAGCGTGGGACACCTACATGAATGCGGCACTGTTCGCATACCGAGAAACACCCCATGCAGCCACAGGTTACACCCCGTCAACTTTGCTTTTCGGCAGACCGCTAGCAGGACCGCTAGAAGTCCTGCGCAGGAGTTGGACGGAAGCCAAGATAGACGACACACTTAGAGGTGCCACCAAGTACGTCGCAGACCTGCAGGAAACCCTCAAAGCCACGTGGAAGAAAGCTGGTGAAGCACTGAAGAAGGCAAGAGCCCGTCAGGCGAAGTCTGTGGGGCCGGGTAGCTCAGTTGGTAAGAGCGTCTTGCTAGTAACCGAAAGGTCGCTGGTTCGAATCCCGGATTGGTCAACGTGTGATCATATTATTTTCCCCTTTACCAACAACTGGCCCGCTGGTGTCAGTATAAATCGGTCCAGTAGTCACCTATATGCGAAAGTGTCGTGTGACTATAATCTACAAACAACAACAACAGGCGAAGTACTACAACCGCCACGCGAAGGACCGAGAACTGCAAGTAGGCGATCAAGTACTAATTTTACTCCCAAATAGAACCAACAAGCTGGACATCGCTTGGAGAGGACGGTACTGGGTGACTGCCAAGAAATCTAAGACGGTCTACCAAGTAGAGAAAAATGGGAGAGCCCGATACCACCACATCCATCTCCTCAAGAAGTACACGGACCGACCAGTGAAGCAGAAGGAAGGAGAACTTGTTGAATATTCGATTCAATCAAGTTAGCAACGGCCTGACATTGTCAAGGAGGTAAATGAAAATACTTTTGTTTTATTGTTTATATTATTGTTGAATTATGTGTTTGAAATTTGCTATGCTTAGAATTGTTAGTCCAACGTTGCGTGTCCACGTGGCGAACACGACCGGCCGACGCCATGTAGTATTATGTACGGATCCACTGTTGTTTAACCAATATGTATGCCTGCAGATCAGTGGCTGTACCAGAGAATGTGTATAATATTAATTCTTTCTCTATGTGTATAGTTAGCCAAGATTTATATTTATAATTAAATGTATAGGAAATTAGAGTGGAGATTCCAGTGGACCACGGACGTAGCAGAATGTTCGTCGCTTATATATGTTACCGGCAATCTTTGTATTCAGTCAATACGTGTATTGCCTAAAAAAATCAGTCAGTTCGTGTTTTGTCTGTGACCACTAGGCAATACATGTAATGACTAAAATTTCCAGTCAATACGTGTATTGTCTTATTTTTAACCCACTTCAATACACATATTGACTGTTCATTTTAGTCAATGTGTGTTTCGCTCAGTCAAGTCTTCTGACAATGTTTGAGAGCACATGCGAGCGTAGAGCATTATTTATATTAAACAGAAATGTGCTGAGCTCAGATCATAAACCTTGAGATGTGTTAATCGGCACATAACTAATACGGTCCAGTGTCTTGTTTGAAAATAAATCACTACGACTTCAGCAAAAATCTCATGATGACGATTGCGATTTCAAACCGCGACAAAACCACGGTCGATCATTCATTCCAGACTTGCTTTGCCGGCTACTCACCACAAATGATGTATATGAACGAAAAAGAACAAAAGTTTTTAAACAAGCTTGCCGAAATTCTAGTGACGAAAGATTCCAGTTGCCTGTTGATCAATGCGAAATATTACGACTGTTAGACCTATTTATCAATAGTCAATTCTGCCCCGATGCTTGAATCTTCACCATTGCACAAGCCATTGGACAACAGATGAAATGCTCTCAGTGGTAAAGAAACGGAAACTCCGATGATATGGCCACGTCACCAGAGCATCAGGCCTTGCAAAGACCATCCTGCAAGGTACGGTGCAATAAGGCAGAAGAGGAAGACCGAAAAAGAGGTGGGAGGACAACATTCGTGAATGGACTGGCTTGACACTGAGCGAGGCCATGAGGGTTGCTGAAGACAGAGAAAGATGGAGTACGCTGGTTAAACGATCATCTGTGGTGTCCCAACGACCTTCGAGTTACGGGATAGAATAAGGTAGGTGTCACGGACCGGTTTTATAATATTTCAGTCCGATGACTTTTTGCATTGTAGTCTCTTCCGGTGAGAAGATATAAATGATAATATTTTTTTTATTGATAACTAAATTCTGTTTGGTTGAGCTAGTCATGTGACGGCTAACCAATTACATTCAAAATATATGCATTCTTTTCTTGACTCTACCACGGAGTGGTTGTATTGAACTTCTGGCAGCTGTGTCTGCAGCTATATATTGGTTTATCATTGAAATATTGTATTATAAACATAATGGTATTTTTCAATGACTATATTCTACTTGGGTGGAATAGAATTAATAATAAATAATTTTTGATATTAGTATGAAGGATGGAAAAAGGGAGGTGATGAAGATGGTGGATCGTTGTATATTTGTGGTTAACGAATTGAAGTGGGATTATTATTTGATTTGAAGTTGAGACTTTCAAATTGCAATGTATAGCATTATATTTATTTTGTGAATGAAATTAATCAGTGTCAAGATGTAATAATCAGTTGTTATAATTAGTTTTGCAATGTGCGTATGTGTGAACTGTATTCGATATCGTTGAGAATTGAATTATATTGCTGGTCTGGTCCCGTCACAGAGAAGAAAGAGGTATGTGTGGTAATTCAGAGGGACAAAGAGAGAAAGTTTTACATTTAAATGTGTACGTTTTAAACTTATTTTTAATATTTACTTTCCATGAGAGGTGGAGAGAGAGAGAGAGAGAGAGAGAGAGAGAGAGAGAGAGAGAGAGAGAGAGAGAGAGAGAGAGAGAGAGAGAGAGAGAGATGTTGCTAGAAATTTTCAGCATTGGCCATTTGGCCGATTCAGTCACAAACCTTTCGGACACTTTGAAACGTTTTCGACCATCATTTTGACTTCTTATCAACACCAAACGAGAGGCCACTGATAAGTTTCAGTTTGTTTTTCGGCAGCATTTCGAAAACGGAAAGTTTTATTGCCGGAAGCACGCCGTTCGCAACAAGGAACGTTATTCTAACTATCTCTGCTGATGCATGTGTCGTTTGCTTGGCGCTTCCGATACGCGATTTTCGAAAATAACTCATAACACCTTTATGTATCCGATAAGAAATTAATATGGCCAGAAGCAATAACAACGAAACAGACATGAGACAAGCAAACAAAAAAACCGGACAAAGGGTGGCCGATTGAGCCGTAATACCTTATGACAGCGGACCGATCAGAACATGACTCTTTGGGCATTTTGGAATTTTATCGGTGAATGACCGATTTGCCGACGAAAACGACATCACTGGAGAGAGAGAGAGAGAGAGAGAGAGAGAGAGAGAGAGAGAGAGAGAGAGAGAGAGAGTTTAAAATTTAAGTGTGTACATTGTAAGCCTATTTTTTATATTTACTAACTTCTACTTAACATGGTTTAGTTGTGTGGATGTGTCCCTGTGAGTGTGCGTATTGAACTAAAAGAACAACAAATGATTGTGTGGTCATTCATTTATTAATGTTTACAACCAGTTGCAATTTAAATGCCGAATGACAATTCAGTCAATTCGTGTATTGACCAGAGCATTTTTTAAGACAATACACGTATTGACTGGAAATTTTAGTCATTACATGTATTCGCTAGTGGTCAGTCAAAACACGAATTGACTGATTTTTTGTAGACAATACGCGTATTGACTGAATACGCACATTGCCGGTAACATATATAGACATGTGGAGCTAATCACTGAGGGCTACTTCGGCCTTCAGTAAGACGCTCTGCACACACCTATTATACAGGGTTGTGCAGAATTTCATCTCATATGTTACAGACAAGCAGGCATTGTATCGTGAGCCCAACTAGGCGAACAACCAAAACAAGTCGTCGCTGAACGTTGGCTGCCGAGGCATCGAAAGCACTGCGCGAAGATAGCCCACCAGTCTAGCCACACAGAGAAGACTCCACGACAGCTTGTCACGGAATCAACCACAGCACAGAGCTTCACCTACACAGTTAAGTGCCCCTCGAAACAGTGCACTAAAATTGGTATCACAGGACCACAGTAGTCCACTCTTCAAGAACTGTGACCATTAGGACAAAAAGTATCCAGTGCCCTATGATGAGAAAGTAGCTGCCTAGACCTATCAGCGAGCGAACCATTCGCATCGACATGGGAACTTTTAAGTTAGTTTTGTACTTTCGAAGATCGTGTATAGAGTAGAGGAAATAAATGTGTGATATTCACTGTTATCAAGTGGCTGGACTACATGTGTTTCATAGCCGTGTGAAAGCTAGTGTGACAGTGATCTTTTACCATTTTTCTATCTACCTCTGTACCGCAGCCTAACCGCAGACCGAGGTCAAACAAATAAATGTATTAAGTTAAGTCACAGGGCGATTACTAGCGATCCCCATAGACTAAGACGAGTGGGTAATAGCAGTCCATTGTGCAGAGCCCAGCAACAATAAAACCCCACGTCACATCTACTACACCGCTAACATCGTTTTCGCGCAGGGAAACTTATGCCCAACGTGGCGCGGGAATGAGCTGAAGGCGCTGGTAGCACTGATCAGTTCCCTCGACAGCCACCTTAGTGAGCGTAAGCGTGAGGAGGCCAGGCAAAGGATACAATTAATGCTCCCTCTAACGCCATCTGAGACAACACAGCATTCAGCCAAACATCGAGTCCTTTACTATGATTGCCATGCGTCGGTGATGAAGGTCACTCTCAGGCCCTCGGACCAGGGTCTGCATCCTTAACACCACTCATAAGCCGTTTGCTGCCGTCGTCAGTCAATGATCACTGGGCCAGTAGGACATGTTGCAGCAACTACTGCTGAGGATGTACCGGTATATACTCGTCTTCTGGCACTGCTCCTGACATGCAAGACGACACTGTTGATGTGGATACTGCGGTAACAATGTTGTCACTATGTAAAGCCCACATCTCTTTGCCATCACACTGTCTGTCATTGCCCTCCATGAACGCAGTCGAAGATCCTGTCACTTAGTATGCTACAGTCATGGATGCAGATGAAAAGAAAAATGGTAACGCCAGCACCGCTGCAATTCATGTGAACTCTCAACCAATCCGGCCTATTGAGGAAGCTGTTGGAGAAGCATGTGTGGTTGGACAACAGGTCACGCCTTCCTCTTGCAGCATTGAGGTTCAAACAGAAACAGCCCTTATTTACCTTGATAACTATGTTAGTCTTGACGAATGCAATCGCATAACGGAAAATTTGTGTGACGAAATTGCTGCACTTCGTTCTTCTCTGACAGAAACACGATACGCGATGAAAATAGAACTGAATGATTTGGAAACACTTGTGAAGAACACAGAGCCATAAGGCGTCACCTATCAGGTTGGCCCTAGCAATTACCGACCAAAACAACTTCCAGCGAGATGCACGGAAAAGCCCAAACTCTTTCATCCTGGCTCTGCGGTCACACCCAGTCCACAACCTCGCACCAAAACATATCACCCTAGCCCGGTGGTTTTGAAACAGATACCTCAGCCTCGCTCAAAACCCTCTTCCTTACCCTGCCACCCAATCTACGTGACTGAGAACGTATGTGACAGTAATATTGGCAATGACTCTGTCATATTGGACAACAATAGCCTGTGCTCTGAAGTTCCAGTTGCTGATCCTTTGTCTACTGCCACTCGCTCTTCAGCTCGCACGCGCGCTGTTACTAATTCCATGTCCATCGCCAACACTGACTCCGCTGACTCCAACTGGCCCCAACTCTCAGGTCTCCAGACTGTGATTATTGTTATTAACAGTAGTGGTGGTGTGTATTCATGTGTGTGCATGAGTGTATGCCTGTAGGAGTGGTTGTAAAAGTATTGTTTTGTTTTGTTTTGTTTATTTTAGCTATAATAAACCTGCATGTGGAGGAAAATTTGTAGGTTGAAGCATTTATTACTTACCTCTTTGTAGCTTGACTCTTTTATTATCAGCTGGATCCAGCGTGATTCTATGTAATTTACTTTTAGAGCAATAGATTTTAGTCGTCTAGTTTTTAAGAGATTCATATGCATAACCATACTTAGTCTGTGCAAAGTTAATCATCAGAAAACCCTGTACTGACCCAGTTTCTCCTTGCATGGCAGTCTGGTTCATAATATCAAAAACATGTATACTGCTTGGAAATTCAGGTCTTTGTTTCTTGGGTCCTGTTGTGTACGCATAAAAATAATATCCAGGAATTGCAGTTGATCTGCACTGAACTGAAATAAACACAGACTTAGCACAACTCCCGTTGTGTGTTTAGAACACTGTAACTAGGTTAGAAGTGACGTCATTACTGGTCCTGCCACAGGCCAGTGACAGTCTGCATTAAATATTGTACCGGTAACTTTTTAACTTCTGGTGTGTGTGGGTGTGTGTTTGGGTGTGTGTGTGTGTGTGTGTGGGTGTGTGTGTGTGTGTGTGTGTGTGTGTGTGTGTGTAGGTGGGTGTTTTGTGTTAGGGGTTAGAAAGTAGGATGCATGACTTTTATTATTTCATAAGCTACATTCATGTTGTGTACACGTGCTTTTCTGTTCTTTGGGGTGTATTGTTTTAATCCCTGAAGTCTTTTGTGTTTTATTGCTTTTGTGCCGTTGTTTTGATGAAGTGTACGCCGCATACACATTTCCTTGTGTTTTCATGGGGACAATAAAGATTCTGATTCTGATTCTGATTCTGATTGATTCTGATTCCATTCTAATACTGAAACACTGATTCTGGGAGATTCAGTTGTAAAAGGCCTGCATGAAGCAAAAGTGTCAGTGGCTGATGAGAAGACACAATTAGTTATTGCAATAGCCGGACTAGATCGAGAAAGTTTTCTGAAATCATTAAGGGGATCTACAGGTCACCCAAATGTTACCACTCTAGTCATACACATCGGCATTAATGACTGCAAGCGAGGTCACGTGTTAGGGAACAAGACTTAGCGCACAGTCGTGACTGAGAGCCGTCGTTGCTTCCCGAAAGCACGGACAATGTTGTCCATCATCCTACAACATCGTGATGGTCATGCGCATGTCAACTCCTGCATGGCCAGTTCGAATCTGCGCAAAGCAGCCAACTATATCGTCAGCAGCAACAGTAACTGCACCCCCGTTGGGATGCCGGGGGTTTCAGTATAAATAGTATCCCCACTTTCTGGAAATTTAGTGCTTTAAATTCCTACTGTCGCTGTCTTTCTCATTTGCTCTTTCTCAGTCCTGCTCTGTTCTATCAATCTGCTATACTATCGTCTTCTTCGCTAGACCAGTCTCCTACCTTTTTTCTTGAAAACTCTTCCGGGACAAAACTCCTTGTTTGGGTATGAGGTCTGTTGGATCAGCTTGGGAATATTGGACGCTTTCTGCCAGGTGGTCACTAGGGCTTCCTATGATGTTATTATTTAGCAATGTAGGCATTTTATATGTATGTGTTTTGTTGATAATTTATAATGATGTTTGTATTCTATTTTGTTTTTTTAAACGGGGGTTCGATAAGTTGGGGTGAAGCCTCAGCCATCCCCTGCGTGGGATGTCTTTATTGTAAAGTGACTGGCTGGTGGAGGGCATTCAGTTTTCCCACTAGGGTTGTTTCAGCAGATCTTTTATGCGGATTGGGGGTTGTCCGGTCCTGATTTGGCTCGGAAGAGTCCGCTGGACCTAAAGCAACAATTATGTAATGTAACAGTAACTGCAGTTTCACAATGAGACTCCTTTAAACCTCTCATATCAGAGTCATTCCCACACCAGCTCATGCTTATGTGAGCCGCACTGTTTAGTGCCTCCACATTTTGCTTGCTGCGGGCAATTTAAAGATTGCCTGCACCCTCCCTTCCAGTGAAAGGAAAGAAAAGGAAGCATCGGCAAAGCTATTTATAGTGTCGCGAGAGGCTAGTTTAACCCAGCTCTAAGGCTTCAAGCCTCCAACGTTCAGTCTGCTTTGATCTATGGAAGTTAAGTCGCTGACTAGCAGACGACCGAAGTTAGGTTGTTCTAAACAGGTGTAGGCTACAGTTTCACTAAGATAAGCCATGACCTCATCCAGCTGACCAATCACCCGCAACCCCCACTAGATGGCGTTACGATTCTTGATAGCAGACCCCAGCGGGAGGACTGTTAGTCTTGGTCTGAACAGCACGGTAGAAGGACGCACATTGTAAAATCTCTCTCAGAAAGACAAAGCAGGTGACGGTTGAAAATAATTCATCGCAGTATAGCCGGAGCCTGACATTGTCAAGAAGGTAAATGATCAATTGTCGCGTCACCCGAGAGGGTTCCGCGACGTTCAGCCCAAACAACGAGTGGTAGGAATAGAAACTCAACAAAAAGAACTAACACAAAATGCCAGAGGAACAATCACACTCTTTTATTCAACAATGTCACACACACTCACAGGATAAATGGGATACTAAACCACCCTCCACCCCTATCAAGACCCCCAACCCAGTGTTTACTAAACAATTACCTCCCTTGTCTAACGGAAACCCCAGAACTATACACAACAGAATGCCCACAACAATATGCAACAATAGTGACAATCAGTTAAATTCCAATAAAACACAATTCAAAGTTAAATCCACAATCAGAAAACTTCTTGAAATTCAATCGTAATGAATTAGCTAGCTTTATAGTTCAAAGTCAATGTTCGAAACCTAACTAGCGATTAATTGAGCTCAAAGTACTACTGCAGTTAATTACTCAGGTAAAGAAAGTAATTTACACTAGATATGTTTTTAGGTGTGTGAATCGAGTCTGTGTGTGTGTGGATGAGGTGTAGTTGGGATCCTGTAGCTGTTGGACAGCCTTGTCCGAAGCAACGGCGAGTCCGGCGGTGATGGAGGGTCACTCCCAGCAGCGGCGCCGATAGCAAAAGGGGGACATAGCGGTGGTGGCGGTGAGCCCAGACAACATCCACGCTCTCCAGCGGCAAGGGTAGCGGTCTCAAAGCTGACGTCACCCGTCACAGTGGTACCGCAGAGACACGTCGGAGTCGCAGAATTATACTGGTAGTAGGGTGCAACAGAAGTGGTAGCAGTAGATAAAACCAAAGATAACAGTGATGGCAACAGTGGAAAATCGAATCCAAGCCCAATCCTGTGGACAAATAAGGAGTCTCACTAGCTTGTCCCAAAAACTTAAACACTTCATAACAGAATAAGCCTTTCGCCGTCCGCCATCTTGACCTGTCTATACATGCATCTCAAAACACAACGCATTTCTTAATTCTATACTTTATCTCTTTCATGCCACATGGTTGTTTATATAAATATACATAATTATTACAACTGCATTCCCATTCACACCATAGTGATTCATCTCAATCACGCCTCCATCTTCATCACCCCTCTCCACGTTATAATACATTATCTCTTTCCATTCACAATTATTTCTATCACGCTATAATACAAACGAGCTTCCTTCATATTCATCACCTTCATCACTCCTCTCCAAAGCAGTACATTGTCTCCCTTCCTTCACATTCATCACCCCTCTCTCTCTCTCTCTAACATGCATACTTTATTGTCGCCCTTTGACCCACTTGGCAACAACAGCAACGACATTATTTATACACACATTTAACCCAGAAAATCATATGAAAATCATATAAAAATCAACATACTACTATTTATCGAAATACATCCCTTTCCCCCTCATTCAACATCATTCATTTAGTACACAGACTCGGAATGCACAGGCACTAAGGAAAAGAATTGCAGGTTTCAACTCACCTTTTAGGTCCTCGGCTTGTGGCACACAGAACAGTACACTGCACAACACAGCACTATAACACACACAGTACTGCACACTGGTTAATCTGAGAGTTCAAATCCGTTTCTGGCTAATGCTTAGCTAATAGGGGTCTTTCGGAACGGGTAAAAGTGAAAGTGATTGTGTGTTCGTTTCGTCCAACGAGAGGCACGCCGGGAGATTCTTACGCCGCGTTACGAAACGAAACGAACGTGTTTCTGTGCGCTTTCGATTCCAGCACCTAGTTTCGTTGTGATTTTATTGAGCACACACAGGGCAGGCTCAGAGGCAGAGCACTATTATGCCTACGTAAGGCTTCTTCTAACAAATCATGATTTGACACGAATGTAACGATTAGGTTGAACTTTAAAGATGGATTAGTGCTCTAACATTGAAGATATTTTACATTCTAGCTTCGAGTTTCATTTTTGTCACATAAAACAGTTTTTGGACTGCTGATTGGTGATACAGAATAGATAGATTCTAGACAGCCATGACGGCTTTTCAGTAGCTCGTTTGAAAATACGTTTTAAGTCTGAGACCGAGTTTAGATCCCCATTATTCCTTCTAAAATGGTTGAGTAATGTACCATATACAAATTCAAATCATTTTTGGACATTTTACAAACGATTTAATAACCAAAATGTACTCACTAACATTAGTTCGTGGAAATCAGGTTTTCCACGAAGTTTTATTCCTTGTGGTAGGCAGACTTCGTGACCTTTCACCACGGGAAGTTAAAGCGTCACATAAATTGCTGACGTCACAACAATAAGTAGTCCCGATTCACATTCACTTTCACTTTCACCCGCTTTCGAAAGATCCCTAATGCCTGGGACATCTCGATACTGGCGAAGTACTTGAGCATTAGCAGGTACCCAATCGAGGGCCACACAGCTTTAGAACTGAACTCTACACCTATTCCTACTCAATAGATGGCAGTCACAGTCCTCCCACTACAGACTTTTTAACATCCTTGTCCTGACAAGGGCAACAAGACCTTGGGTGGTTTGAAACTCTGCGAACAAAAACCCTTACAGAAGACGTAGTCTAACCTGACACACAGTCACAACGTTACTTCTGTCAAAAAGACGCCTGCTTGCTAAAGCAACCAAAATGACTCTCCTAACTAAATCACATACCAGCACCTAGGACAACCTCGAGTCGAGCTCAGTAACCCAGTTTCCTAATTCCGCATATGTCCTATCGGCGTTAATCACGTGAAACCACAAATACTTTAATCTTTCATACCCAGTAAAAGAAACTGCCGATATACTATGTACACTGTGAGAGATGTGCAACTCTGCACAATATACAGCCGTCTTTAGCACGTGCTGAAAACTCGTGTCGTCACCCCCCCCCCCCCCCCAGTTCTTAACACCTTGAAGAACCTAACTACGACGCGAATCTTTCACCACGCTAACTACTGAATACTTCTGCTGAGGAAATCTGCTGGAACATTGTCTTTTCCTGAGGTATGCTCGACAATCCTGAACGATGGATGCAAACGAATCGCCCACTTCATCAGGCGGCTCTTGTCTCCCTTAACACGTCCGTCGTCCCTGTTGATCGTAGCTACCGACGCTCTCATGTGAAATTTCTTCAAGAGGTTTGCATGGAATAGTTTGGTCTTTCCGCGCATCTTGATGCGGTAGTCGCAATCGCCCACGCGTTCAACCACTTCGTACGGTCCTCGCCATGCCAACTGCAACTTGTTCCTCTTCTCCGGCAGCAACAGCAACACTTGCTCCCCTGCGTTGAACACACGCCGTTTCGCCTTCTTGTCGAAGTGTCGCTTCTGCTTGGCTGACGCAACCTTCAGATTCGCTTGCGCTAACTTGCATGTCTCTTCGATGCGGTTACGCAAATCCACCACGTACTGGCTACTCAGTTTCACTTCCTCCTCTTGCGTCTCCTTGGTCCACAAATCCCGTAGCACAGCCATCGGCCCTCGCACCGTCTTCCCGTATAGCAACTCAAAGGGAGAGAACCCCGTGGACTCTTGTGCTAACTCGCGGTAAGCGAACAGCAGCGCTGGAATGTAGCGGTCCCACGCTGTAGGTTGCTCTGTCGCTAGCTTCTTGAGCATGGACACTAGCGTCCCGTTGAATCGCTCAACCAGCCCGTTGCACTGCGGATGATAAGGAGTGGTGGCTTTCCCATGGATTGACAGTAGTCTGTTCATCTCCCGCATGACCTCAGACATGAATTGCGTCCCTTGATCTGTCAAAACCTCCCTAGGAACTCCCACCCTCGACCAAATCTCCCACAGCGCTTCTGCCACCCTCTCTGCCTCTATGCCCTTGAGCGGTACAGCCTCGGGGTAGCGTGTGGCGTAATCTACTACCATTAAGATGTACATGTTACCCCGATCTGACTTCGGTCTGATAAGTCCCACAATGTCTATGGCTACTCGTTGGAATGGCTCGTCCACCAGCGGAAGTTGCTGTAGTGGCACCTTTCTCACTCTTCCCCTCGGTACTACCTTCTAACATTCAGGACAACTTGCGCAGTACCTCCGTACCTCGGCACACATCCCCGGCCAGTAGAATGTCCCCCAGATACGCTCCCTGGTACGCTTCCCTCCCAAATGCCCAGCCATGGGTGGATCATGAGCTAACTGTAAGATCCCCCCCCCTTCAACTGTTTCGGGACTACCAGTTGCGTTTCCTGGCTACCTCTCTTGGTATGCACCCGATACAACACCCCCTTCTTCTTACGGAACTCTGCCGACGCCCTACCTGACGCTATAGCCCCACCACTTTGTGCCAACGTTTCTCGCCTTCGCGAGCGTCTCGTCGGTCTCCTGCATAGCAATAAGCTCGGGTGTGCTAATAGCTACTTGGGATGGTTCGACCATCGCTAACGGTACCTCCCTCTTCTTCTCTGCCTTTTCTTGCGCCCGGGTCTGCACTGCTGCAGCCATCGCGCACTCACCCCCAAACAAAGAAACAGGACTCTTCTCCCCGCTATCAAAAAATGACCCAGTTACCCAGGATAACATCAGGCCCGTCCTCAAACACCACTAACTCCACCTTCCCCCTGACCAGCGCACAATCCACCTCCACCCAAGCTGTAGGTAAAAGGCCCACGTTCGACCGATTCGCCAAGCAAATCTCCACAGCCAGGCCCGTCAAATCTGCTGGTTTGACCAATCTGCCCGCGACTGCCCCTATCTCCGCCCCCGTATCTCTCAACACCCGAACGTCTTGCCCATTCGCCCTACCTTGGCCCCATGGATTATACGGTCTGATTGCGCACACGCTAGCCTGAGGTGCGGTCTCCGTGGAAATAGTACGCCCCACCGTAACCTGGCTCACTGACTGAGGTTTGACCTTGCAATCTTTGACTACGTGTCTCTGACCCACATCGGTAGCAACGACGTACCCCACTACCCCCTTCTGTCCTCCCTACCTTCTGAACCTGACTTCCCCGGTTGTTAGGCTGCTGAGTAGCTTCCGGTCGTCTAGGGAAACTTCGTCGTTGACTGGGTAGTACGGGTGCCGGTGCTGACGCTGCTCGTTTCGCGTCTACCACTCGCTGCGCCAATTCTGCTGCCTCGTCGCTCGTCTCAGGTAGGTTTTCCCTCACGAAGATCTCTAACTCCGTGGTCATGATGGAAAATAGCTGTTCCCCGATGAAGGTGTCCAGTACCTGTGCTACGTCGGTGATATCTTTTCCAGCTAGCAAAAACCACTTCTTCACAAGCGATCCCAGCCTAACCACTAGCTGTGGAAATGTCTCTGCAGCTTCCTTCTTAGCTTCCCGAAACTGTCTACGGTAGTAGTCGGCATCTTTCCTAAACCTTTTCAACAGCGCGTTTCTCACGGCGACAAAGTCCTGCGCTTGTTCAGGCGTCAGTCGAAGATAGGTATCCCGGGCTTCCCCTTGTAACAAAGGCGCTAGCCTAACCGCCCATACCTCTCTTCTCCTACCCTGAATCTCGGCTACTCGCTCAAACATCTGCAGGTAAGCCTCAACGTCTTCTCTCTCTTCCAGGGGTTTAAGCTTGACAGAGTAGTTCGCCCCTCTCTCTCGAGCCCTATTCTCTCGCTCTCTCTGCTCAGCTTTGTCTTCATCTCTGGCTCTACATTCCTCCCCTAGCCTAAGCTCTACCAGTCTTTTTTCCGCTTCTCTAGCTTCTCTTTCTGCGTCCAACCTAGCCTCTATACGGCGCCGGTCTTCCTCTCTCTGTCGCTTTTCCTCTCTCTTCTCATCTTCTCTCTCTCTCTCTTCTCTTCTTCTCTGGCTACTCTCTCGGCTGCCTCCCTCCTCATTCTTTCCCTCTTCTCTTCTTCCTTTTACCTTCGCTCTTCTTCCCTTCTCATCTCACTCACTACATAGTGCGCCAACGCTCCATCCCTGAACCCCAGGCTTTCCCCAACCTGCCTAGCCTAAATCTCTCGCTATCGCCGAGTTCGACTTCGACCTTGCCCCGTGCACTGGGTGATTTAGCATACATTTTAGGCAAAGTCAATTCGTTACTCACTGCTGAAGCCTCCCTGAGTAACCCCGTCACCGATCTTTCGTCGCTGAGGTGCTGATCGTCTAGATCCTTCTCTGTATGGGCTCTAACCTCGCGACGCTTAGCGGCTCGGGCATCCCGCGTGGCCATGGTGAGAAAGAAAATGAAAACAGATTAGTATACAAATAACACAGAACACTTAACTGATACGAACACTTAACGGAACGAATACGCAACACAACAGTCACAGGAGCCGAGGACTCGTTCACCGTCATACCCTTAAAGGCGAGCAAGTGAACCCTGCAACCCAATTCCCCGTTAATGCTTACACTCCGAGTGTGATCCCTAGTGCAAAACACCCCACACTCCCGCCAACCGCCCGCTGCGTACCCTTTCAACACCTGTGTGTGTGTGTGGATGCGGTGTAGTTGGGATCCTGTAGCTGTTGGACAGCCTCGTCCGAAGCAACGGCGAGTCCGGCGGTGATGGAGGGTCACTCCCAGCAGCGGCGCCGATAGCAAAAGGGGGACGTAGCGGTGGTGGTGGTGAGCCCAGACAACATCCACGCTCTCCAGCGGCAAGGGTAGCGGTCTCAAAGCTGACGTCACCCGTCACAGTGGTACCGCAGAGACACGTCGGAGTTGCAGAATTATACTGGTAGTAGGGCGCAACAGAAGTGGTAGCAGTAGATAAAACCAAAGATAACAGTGATGGCAAAGGTGGAAAATCGAATCCAAGCCCAATCCTGTGGACAAATAAGGAGTCTCACTATCTTGTCCCAAAAACTTAAACACTTCATAACAGAATAAGCCTTTCGACGTCCGCCATCTTGACCTGTCTATACATGCCTCTCAAAACACAATGCATTTCTTAATTCTATACCTATACTTTATCTCTTTCATGCCACATGGTTGTTTATATAAATATACATAATTATTACAACTGCATTCCCATTCACACCATAGCAATTCATCTCAATCACGCCTCCATCTTCATCACCCCTCTCCACGTTATAATACATTATCTCTTTCCATTCACAATTATTTCTATCAAGCAATAATACAAACGCGCTTCCTTTATATTCATCACCTTCATCACTCCTCTCCAACGCAGTACATTGTCTCCCTTCCTTCACATTCATCACCCCTCTCTCTCTCTCTCTAACATGCATACTTCATTGTCGCCCTTTGACCCACTTGGCAACAACAGCAACGACAATATTTATACACACTTTTAACCCAGAAAATCATATAAAAATCATATAAACATCATATAAAAATCAACATACTACTATTTATCGAAATACATCCCTTTCCCCCTCATACACCATCATTCATTTACGTACACCGACTCGGAATGCACAGCCACTAAGGAAAAGAATTGCAGGTTTCAACTCACCTTTTAGGTCCTCGGCTTGTGGCACACAGAACAGTACACTGCACAACACAGCACTATAACACACACAGTACTGCACACTGGTTAGTCTGAGAGTTCAAATCTGTTTCTGGCTTATGCTTAGCTAATGCCTGGGACATCTCAATACTGGCGAAGTACTTGAGCATTAGCAGGTGCCCAATCGAGGGCCACACAGCTTTAGAACTGAACTCTACACCTATTCCTACGCAATAGATGGCAGTCACAGTCCTCCCACTACAGACTTTTTAACATCCTTGTCCCGACGAGGGCAACAAGACCTTGGGTGGTTTGAAAACTCTGCGAACAAAAACCCTTACAGAAGACGTAGTTTAACTTGACACACAGTCACAACGTTACTTCTGTCAAAAAGACGTCTGCTTGCAAAAGCAACCAAAATGACTCTCCTAACTAAATCACATACCAGCACACAGGACAACCTCGAGTCGAGCTCAGTAACTGTAACGGCAGAAATATTGACGACAAACATGAAGGAAATTAGCTTAGCGAAACAGAGATACCAGCGAAACGAAACTGGACATTAATACAACAGTTAGCTAACAAGCAGCACACACATGGCAAATTAACTTCCTTGAAACATGCACACCGCCGATAGCTACCGATACCATCAACAGACTTAGCGACCAAGAATGTTAAATAGCATACTTTAGTCAAAAACTAACCATAGCGTTGTCTTCGATTAAATAACTTACTGCACCATGAGACACTAAGTAGCTCACTCCAGCCAAAAGTTACCAAGATGATGTCACCCGTATTGGGCAGACACCGCTTATCGTTATTGAATCTGTTCTTCACTCTATCCCTGATACTCCACTTGAAAGATAATTATGCGTGCCCAGTGACAAGAGAGAAGGGGAGGAACTATTCAAATTAGAACCATAATTCTGTAGATGCGAGATTAACGAAAACGAAAGCTAAAAATGATTGGTCAGAAGACTATTGGGAACTTTTGCATACCTTTGGGGACCAAATCTCAACTGATCAGTCGCAAAAGAACTGTTAAGCTGTGAGGGTCGACCAAAGGAACAAACTGCAGTGTTCGTCTATCTCCATCTCATCAAGAGGGTGCTAGAGACATAAAAGACGATTTCACGAGTCCCAGAGTCTACAAGTAAGATAACACTAATAGTTTTGATACGTGTATGTTTAGTGTATATTGATTGCCATGTATAAATAATATGTTCTTGATATATATAGTTGCAGAAACAGATTATTGTTTCTGAGACAGTATGCATGTGGTTTGATGTACCTTAGCCTTAAGATTCGAATTGAATTGTGCATATGGGAACCCTGCAGGTGTCTGATGCTATAGACACTTTGCAGAGGAGACCGCACCCTTATAGCTAACGAGAATACTGTAGCCAGAGCTCCGACTTTTACAGGTCGGGCCTGGGATCATCACGTTTGTGGAGACGAACGCCTGACCGTTGCTCCCGTGGAACCAAGGAGAACTACCACGATTCTACCTGACCACGTCCAAACCCCACAGCTTCAAGAGCGACCCGACTTACCTTAGCTAAGTCACCCACAACAACTGAGTCATACCCTCGAGAAACTAGAACCTTTGAAACTTACGAAGAGTGAAAATCGTAACCGCAGGTAGCAAATGACGAGAGAAACCTGTTAAGACATTTTCCCAGCACTTGGAACTATATTACTTATTAATTTACCGATTAATGCAGAAATGTTAAAGTTTGTGTTGAATATATAAAAAGTGAAATTACATACATACGACTGGTGTCATTCTATTTGTATTGTTGTGTAGCTATTAGTTTTCTTCTCTCGAGACATAATAATCTAGTCTTTTGATTAGTAATTAACGGTTCTCAAGTGAGCCAAATGATACTAAAATTCCCGAGAACAAATATAAATTTTATGTGACCAAAGTACCGTGATCTGTCTCTCACACCACTTTAGGACTTCTGGTAAAAGAACGATCGATAGTGGTAGCGCATCGCCCATCTATCAATAAGTCTTACCCCCTAGTAAGATAAACGTATCTTCCCCAGAATATCATCACATATGGGGGCTCGTCCGGGATAATAAATTTTAGTATCTATATCTTGAGTAACTAAAGATAATATCGAATAGAAAACATTATCTCACTTAGGATTCGTAATAGTGGTCTAGTACAAAATCCGAGAGTTGACTCAGTTACATTGGGAAAAACTTTTTTCTTGATTTTTGAATTGCATGATTGTATTGATTGTTGTATGCACATGTATGTATTGATTGATGTAAGATAATTGTTTCTTATGCATTGATTGAAAATTGTTGTGGATTGCTGGTAACATTTCACATAGGGATATTTTGATTGTACTTGTGTTAAACTAGATTGACTAAGAGTAGTTAGGTTATCTTGCTTTTGGACTCTGGAGATCTAGAAATCTATCATGGCCGACTTCATCAAGGTCAGGAGAGAATTAAGAGAAGAGGGGATAGCACTAGGTCTAGCAGGGCAAGACTTAATCACGTATGTAACCTCAGAATGGGATAAATTGGAAAAATCCAGAGCAGAGGAAAGAATCTGTGCAGAAAAAGCTAGAGCCGAGGAAAGAATCCATGCAGAAAAAGATAGAGACCGTGCCATAGAGGCAGCAGAAAAGCTGAAAGCTATGGAATTAGATATGACGGAACGACTAAAAAAGTTGGACATTGAAGCCAGGGAAAAAGAAAGGGACCAGTTGATAGCAGCTCGGGCAACTGACCCGAATATTAGCCTACTGTCAAACTCATCTGACAACCCTCCCCAACCTCCGTCCACCACTCCAGGCATGAATTTTTTTCTAAGTCCATTTGACGAGAAAGTTGATAGGATAGATGCATATCTTGATCGGTTTGAGCGCTTAGCACAGGAATTCGAACTTGACTATAACAAATGGAACATAAAATTAGCTCAAGGATTGAGAGGTACAGCCTATGACGTGTACGCGAAATTGCCCACAGGACAAAGTAACGATTACGCAGCTCTCAAGAAAGCGCTCTTGATTTGGTTCGAGTTGACCTCCGAAACCTACCGGGAAAAATTGCGCAACTCGCGGAAAGAGAAAGGTGAAAGCTATAGTCAGTTTGTAGACCGATTGGACACCTACTTACGCAAATGGTTAGCCTTATCCAACCTAGAAGAATCATTCGAAGATCTTGCTGAACTAATCCTTAGCGAACAGTTACGCGATGCAATGACGCCAGAAACTAGGATGTTCACCGCGGAACAAGGTGCCGAGAACTTAGCTGATCTAATCAAACTAGCGGACCGTTACACCACCGCGCATGAAAACGAAGCTAAACGCAAGGTAACAGATAAACCCAGCAGAGATGGAAACAACCAGAAACTCCACCCACAACAAACACAGCAGTCTAATCAGAATCAGCAGAATTCGGATAACAAGAAAACCCAAAACTCGGTAAAACCGCCCGGTCAAGGTCAAAACCCCCGGAAATATTGTTCTAACTGCAAAAGAACTAACCATAACACAGGTGATTGCCGTAGAACAGCGAATCAAACGCACACAGTGGCTGTAAGTCAAACTAGTACCGTTGAACTGGAGACTTCAGATAAGTCCCGACCCCCAGTCAGTGAAACAGTTGTAGTGAACGGAAAAACCGCGTCATGTCTATACGACACCGGATTATCGTACGATGCAATCGTCAGTCGAACTCTTGTAGCGGCTGAGGACATCACCGACGAGACCGTCATTTTGCAAGGCCCTGATCGATCCATACCCGCCTCCACCTTACCAATCGCGATGGTCCATGTAGACTCCCGATATGTGTCAGGAAAAGTAAAAGCGGCAGTAATGGATGCACCTTTGTATGACATCATACTAGGGTGTAAATATGTGTATTTAGGGACGCCGATTGCGCCTCAAGTGGTTGCATCAGTCCAAACTAGAGCACAGACCAGACAGGACGCTGCAGATAATCTCCCTGCTAATCCGGCACCAGCCGAGATGAGGGCAGATCAACTAGCTGACCCCACATTAGCTAAATGCTACAAAAAACTCCCTCAGGCGCATAACCCACCTAAGAAAGGAGAGTTCTTTGAGAAAAACGGACTACTGTACAGACAGACAGACCACGACCACTCTCAATTAGTTGTCCCTGCCAAAAATAGACCACAGGTACTAGAGGTAGGACACGCCATTGCATTTAGCGGGCACATGGGCGTGAGTGCAACAATTCAGAGAATTACCGCTCACTATCATTGGCCGGGAATAACAGGAGACATTACGCGCTTTGTCCGCTCTGGTCCCCAGTGCCAGACGGTAGACCAACCAGAGATAGGAGTCCCAGTAACGCTAGGCGAAACGCCCGTAACCGGTACCCCATCCCACAGAGTAGCAGTAGAGATCGTAGGCCCACTGCCGCTCACAGAAAAGCGCAAACCCCTACGCGACGCCGCAACATCCACCGATCATTTAATGGCTTTGTCTATAGCAGAAGAAGTCGAAGCAACAGAGGACTTGGCTATCGAGTATCCGCTGAAAAGCAGCGAGACGTACAGAGACGTAGCTATCGACCCAAAACTATCGACAGACAGACAAAGACAGATAATGGAGATAGTTGCACAACACCAAGCAGTGTTGACGGACATACCTGGACAGACACCGTTAGTTGAAGTGACAATGACCTTGACTGACACTACCCCTGTCCGAGTAAAACCGTACCCTATCCCTCTTGCCCAAACAAACCGCTGTCAAGCAGGAGATAGCCACCCTATTAGAGGCTGGAATAATTTCCCCCTCAACCTCCCCATACAGCGCTGGAATAGTCCTATTACGCAAACCAAGCGGAGAACATCGCTTATGCATTGACTACCGCAGACTGAATGCCGTGACGGAATTCCAAGCCGAACCGCTACCAGACACAGCACAGCTGTTCGCGAAATTGCATAACGCAAAATACTTTTCGCGAATAGACCTAAGCAAAGGGTACTATCAGATACCGGTGCCAGAGCACCTAAGACCGTATCTAGCCTTCAGTACAGCTGATGGCCACTATGAGTTCAATGTCTTACCGTTTGGACTGAACAACGCACCAAGCATTTTCTCACGCATGATGAAACAGCTTCTCGCGCCCATTCAAGAGGAAGAACTCCATCACTTTATGGATGACATCTTAATCGCGACCCACACCTGGGATGACCATTTAAGACTTCTCTCTACCGTTCTTCAGCGACTTAGGGAAACCGGACTAACAGCCCGACCGACAAAGTGCCTGCTAGGATACGAAGAGATAGAATTTCTCGGTCACACACTCAGACACGGCAGTCTTCTTCCGGAAGACAAGAACATCGCGAAAATGAACAAGGCACCGCGCCCGATAAACAAGAAGGATGTGCAATCGTTTCTAGGCCTATGTGGCTACTACCAGAAATTCGTTGCCAACTTCAATTCCATCGCCGCGCCATTGTCTGATCTAACCAAGAAGAAAGCGCCCGAGAAAGTAGAATGGAATGCCGAGTGCGAAGATGCGTTCCAAACCCTGAAAGCTAGACTCACCTCACAACCCATCCTGAAGTTGCCCGATGCAACCCAACCATTCGTGTTACGCACAGACGCGAGTAATCAAGGTTTAGGAGCAACCCTACTACAATCTGACCCCAATGACCCTACACTTCTCCTGCCAGTCGCTTATGCCAGCCGGAAATTAAACAAAGCTGAACACAATTACGCAACAGTAGAAAAGGAATGTTTGGCATTGGTCTGGGCCATCCAGAAATTCCAGATGTATTTGTATGGCGCTCATTTCAAGGTGCAGTGCGACCACCAACCCTTAACCTTCCTTGCGTCATCGCAGAAACTCAACGCCAGACTCATGCGTTGGTCACTCTTGCTACAGCCCTACTCATTTCATGTAGAATACATACCCGGAAAGAGTAACCACGGAGCTGACTACCTCAGCAGATACCCCGTGCCCACTGTAGACAAACCTAACCTTGCTTCCAACTCCTCACAGTTGCGGGTGGATGCACCCAGCTTTGTACCCCAGTGACCTCTTCCCCAGTACTCTATGTAAATAATGCATGTACATATTTGCGCCACCATTTCAGTACCAATTCTTACCTACGTGTAAGAATAGTTTTTTGGGGGGCCTATGTAACGGCAGAAATATTGACGACAAACATGAAGGAAATTAGCTTAGCGAAACAGAGATACCAGCGAAACGAAACTGGACATTAATACAACAGTTAGCTAACAAGCAGCACACACATGGCAAATTAACTTCCTTGAAACAGGCACACCGCCGATAGCTACCGATACCATCAACAGACTTAGCGACCAAGAATGTTAAATAGCATACTTTAGTCAAAAACTAACCATAGCGTTGTCTTCGATTAAATAACTTACTGCACCATGAGACACTAAGTAGCTCACTCCAGCCAAAAGTTACCAAGATGATGTCACCCGTATTGGGCAGACACCGCTTATCGTTATTGAATCTGTTCTTCACTCTATCCCTGATACTCCACTTGAAAGATAATTATGCGTGCCCAGTGACAAGAGAGAAGGGGAGGAACTATTCAAATTAGAACCATAATTCTGTAGATGCGAGATTAACGAAAACGAAAGCTAAAAATGATTGGTCAGAAGACTATTGGGAACTTTTGCATACCTTTGGGGACCAAATCTCAACTGATCAGTCGCAAAAGAACTGTTAAGCTGTGAGGGTCGACCAAAGGAACAAACTGCAGTGTTCGTCTATCTCCATCTCATCAAGAGGGTGCTAGAGACATAAAAGACGATTTCACGAGTCCCAGAGTCTACAAGTAAGATAACACTAATAGTTTTGATACGTGTATGTTTAGTGTATATTGATTGCCATGTATAAATAATATGTTCTTGATATATATAGTTGCAGAAACAGATTATTGTTTCTGAGACAGTATGCATGTGGTTTGATGTACCTTAGCCTTAAGATTCGAATTGAATTGTGCATATGGGAACCCTGCAGGTGTCTGATGCTATAGACACTTTGCAGAGGAGACCGCACCCTTATAGCTAACGAGAATACTGTAGCCAGAGCTCCGACTTTTACAGGTCGGGCCTGGGATCATCACGTTTGTGGAGACGAACGCCTGACCGTTGCTCCCGTGGAACCAAGGAGAACTACCACGATTCTACCTGACCACGTCCAAACCCCACAGCTTCAAGAGCGACCCGACTTACCTTAGCTAAGTCACCCACAACAACTGAGTCATACCCTCGAGAAACTAGAACCTTTGAAACTTACGAAGAGTGAAAATCGTAACCGCAGGTAGCAAATGACGAGAGAAACCTGTTAAGACATTTTCCCAGCACTTGGAACTATATTACTTATTAATTTACCGATTAATGCAGAAATGTTAAAGTTTGTGTTGAATATATAAAAAGTGAAATTACATACATACGACTGGTGTCATTCTATTTGTATTGTTGTGTAGCTATTAGTTTTCTTCTCTCGAGACATAATAATCTAGTCTTTTGATTAGTAATTAACGGTTCTCAAGTGAGCCAAATGATACTAAAATTCCCGAGAACAAATATAAATTTTATGTGACCAAAGTACCGTGATCTGTCTCTCACACCACTTTAGGACTTCTGGTAAAAGAACGATCGATAGTGGTAGCGCATCGCCCATCTATCAATAAGTCTTACCCCCTAGTAAGATAAACGTATCTTCCCCAGAATATCATCACAGTAACCCAGTTTCCTAATTCCGCATATGCCCTATCCGCGTTAATCACGTGAAACCACAAATACTTTAATCTTTCATATGCAGTAAAAGAAACTGCCGATATACTATGTACACTGTATATGAGAGATGTGCAACTCTACATATACAGCCGTCTTTAGCACGTGTTGAAAACTCGCGTTGTCACATCAATCGTTTGTTTCATTGTGATTTAGTGATATTATTGCTGTATTAAGTTTGTGAAGTTTTGCCATGTTTTAGAATTGTGATTGTTAGTAAAACTTTGCTTGACCACGTGGCTGACCCGCGACCGGTTTGCGAAACCACGAGGCAGCCCCCATTGTCCAACTGTTGTTTCTCCTATGTGTATTATTGCAGACCAGTGGCTGTACCAGAGAATGTGTATCTTGTTAATTGCTTCTCCATGTGTTTAGTTTAGCCATGATGTAGGTACATGTATAGGAATTATGTTGGAGATCTCAGTGGACCACGTCCCTTGTTTGCATAAGTGGATGCGATCTCGACTGAGGGCTGTTTCTGCCATCAGTGAGACGCTCTGCACAACCTTTGTATACAAGGCTTTGCAGAAATTCGTCTCATATTTTGCAGACGAGCAGGCATCTTGGTCCACGGCAGGGAAGAAATCCCACAGAGAGTCAACCCAGGGGCGAGTTTCAAAACAGCGAGATCTCGGTAGATCCCGGTAGATCTTGCTCATTGGGTCGTTTCTACGGCTGCTCGCTCGCTAGTCAATCGCAAGGCGAGGCGAGAAAGAGCTAGGAGCCTCTCGGGGTACTTTGCCTGCAAGATCAAGATGGCGGAAAGTACGCGGTTTATGCTACTTGGAATCTGTTACGGTGATAATTCGATGGTAAATCTTCGAGTTTCAACCAGATCATGGGAGGAGGTGAAGAACTGTAAGTGAACAAGTTTGCTTTTAATCGATTTTGATGATACATTTGATTTTTTTTACTTTATTTGATTTTATTTTCGCAAATCGTCCAACACATTCGAAGGAACCGCCGTTTGTGTACAAATTGAAAACGAGGCTAGAATGAGGCAGCATGGTGGGTAGTTTCATTCAATGATCGGTCTGACTCAAAAACGAGATCTTGTGACCTAGATAGTCTCGCTGAATTGAAACTCGGCCCTGACCTGCAACCTTGAGCAGCGAGAGCATTGGGCTCCACTAGCTCCGTAGTCAACTACCAAGAAAAGACAACAACACCGCACATCGCCGATAAAGTTAAGTCCTCCGAAACCGTGCACAAACACTGAGCTGCGATAGTCTACTCGTCCAGAAAAACGAATAATAGGACTGAAAGAACTCATAGCCCCCTGATGAAGAGACGTGAAATTTGGACATTTAAGTTAGTGTAGAGATAAGAAGATTTTGTATAGAGTAGAGGAAATAAATGTGTGATATTTACTGATAACAAGTGGCTGGACTACCTATGTTTCATAGCCGTGCGAGAGCTAGTGTGTCAGTAAATTTTTACCATTTTCTCCCTATCTCTATAACCCTATCCGCACACAGACCGAGGTAAACATATAAATGTATTAAGATTAGTCTTAGGGCGATTATACTAGCCGATCCCCGCAGACAAAGACGAGTGGGTAATAGCATTTTATTGTGCAGAGCCCAGTAACAATAGACCCACCGTCACATATAGCTAGACTGGCTGACCTTACCTCAAAACTAAAAAGCATTGGTTGAGTCGCTGTGTTCCTCACCTCTAAACGACAAGGAAAAAACCCATACTTTTTGAATACCTTTTCCGAGATCCAAACAAAGGTCCCCGAGAGAGTGTGAGCGGAAACCCAATTGTGTAGCAAACCCACAACCTAAAACTTAACCAGAAAGCGCTCCTAATCAAAACTACCGCACACACCACCACCATGAACATAAAAATCAACTCAAGAACAAACCACAATAAATCGACAAGGAGAAAAACTTACTCAACAAATAAAAACCAAAATAACAAAGAGAAAAAAAAAAAAAACAAAAAAAAAGACACAATAAGGGAAAAAAATTGGCAAATCCAACAAGCATAGAAGAAAACATTCAGAGAAGACCCTCGAACTTAGCAAAACAACAAAAAACAAGTACACAACTTAATCCGCAATAAAATCAGCCGTAATCACGAAGGCAACCATAAAATTCTACCCAGAATAGGCAAACCTAGTTTGTTGAAAAACGTACCAAAAAAACAACAGCTAACCTAACCTAGTGAAAAAAAAGGACATTAAAAAAAAATAAAATGATAAAAAATGGACAATCAAAACAGGAAATAAAAAATAACAAAAATTAGAACACATTAAAAGAAAAAGTAACGTCCAATAAAGAAAGAAACAAAAAGAATACCACAAAAAAATAAAACAATAAAAATAAAAAGTTAAACAAAAACAACAAAAAAAAAACCAAAATTTCTAAACCCTAAAAATTGATCTTAAAAGTAAAAGAAATAGAAACTTCAAAAATGGACGGATGAAGACCCGTGAAAGAAACCACACCAGTTGTACTATAAAAAACTTAACACCATAAAAAGCATGAAAAAAAGATACCAAATTAAGAAAAAATTCGAAAAAACACGACCCAAATAAACCATACGAAGTCAAAACTACTCGACACCTAAGAGCATATACGCACACAAAAGCACCAAATCCCAAAAAAAGAAACAAACACAACACAAAGTTACAAATTAAACCACGAACAATCACAACAGAAGAAGAAAAAAAATACAGTGAAAGCCGCCAAAGTTCCGATAACAATACCAAGAACAGAGTATTAAGTGCATGAAAACAATCAAATGAAATTGCCGAAAAACAAATTAACCACCTACAAACATCCACAGATACAAAAGGCACGCCAAGAATGAAGTACAGAAGCAACCAGGAAGCGATCATAAAAAAAAAGCGAGATCCATTAACAAGATAACTAAAAAGTTTAGAAAACAAAACAGAAAATGAAAAGACACTAAAGCATGACGAAGACGAGAAACCAAAAAAAAAAACACTACCTAAAAAACCCAAAGGACCGTAAAGATCAAAACGAAAAAGACATATTAAGACGGCACAGGATATCCTCAATCTGGAAAGAACAAAAGGCGAGCAGATGCAAATACCAAAGGCCCAAGGCTAAAAAAAAAAAAACACGAAAAAGACGGCAAGAAAATAAATTGAGTGCAGCTCAACGCGTATAAAAACAATAAAAAAATAACAGAAGACCCCCTAAAAAAAACTAACCACGTTGGATAATAAAAGCAACCGCAGGGAAAAAAAGATTTAACCGAATGAGAAACAACAAAATAATACCACAAAACGAGAACCCAAAATGGCCCAAATCAAGCCAAATTTTATGGATAGGTAAATACATAAAATCCGAC
>CM072514.1:50254634-50376904 GCA_036898135.1 Oncomelania hupensis | reverse complement strand
GAACATTCACAAAACACACTCAAAAAATGGCGGTGAAGGGGAGGATGGTGGGAAAAAAACCGGAACGTAAGCTGCCGCTACTGTTGCGAGCACAAGCGCTGTTCTGTCAATGCAAAGAAATACTAATACTAATACCATATTCGCTAATTAGAACATTACTCACAATATTATTTCTCAAGTCAACTTTTTATTTCTGGCTGCACTGTGCCCTTCGAGACCAAAGACACAGGCGCACAAAAATACATATTTTTTAAATTATGTTTATTCTAAACAACACTTAAAAACCACTGCATGTTTTGGAGGCAGGCAGAGCGATACTCGCACTCACACCCACAGACAAGAGAGAGGGAGAGAGAGGGAGAGAGAGAGAGAGGGAGAGAGAGAGAGAGGGAGAGAGAGAGAGAGAGAGAGAGAGAGAGAGAGAGAGAGAGAGAGAGAGAGAGAGAGAGAGAGAGAGAGAGAGAGAGAGAGAGAGAGAGAGAGAGAGAGAGAGAACATCCACATATAATAATACTGATTTACACAACACACCATCAGTGTTGTTTTTGGGCGTATCGAAAAACCGTGGCATTTATTCCTTATTCTAATTAAAATTACACAACATTTAAGAATTCGACCCAAAACTTCTACACGCCCAAACAAAAAACAGTGACCGTGTGTGTTAACATTATATCAAAAACCCATTTAAGATTCCTACATTATGATCTACAAACAAGACACAAATAGCTCAAGCAGAGAGGGGTGGAAGTGCCCGGCAGCACTGAAGTCTATAAAAGTCTACGATCTAGACCATTTCACAAGAACTGTCACAGCTGTAGATCTCTCTTCCACAACAAAACAGTCCCTGGTCAATTGCTTCTTATCACTGAAAGTTGTACTCACACTAAACAGATTTGACCGTCTAAGTAAGCCAAAAAACATTACGAGGCAGGCAGCCCAAAAAACACAATCTGCCTTAGAGGACAGCTTTAGCTGCAACCTAAACTGGTTCAACATTTCTGGAGTCACTGAGAAACATTTCTGGAGTCACTGAGAAACAAAAAAACCGGAACGTAGCTGCCGCTACTGTTGCGAGCACAAGCGCTGTTCTGTCAATGCAAAGAAATACTAATACTAATACCATATTCGCTAATTAGAACATTACTCACAATATTATTTCTCAAGTCAACTTTTTATTTCTGGCTGCACTGTGCCCTTCGAGACCAAAGACACAGGCGCACAAAAATACATATTTTTTAAATTATGTTTATTCTAAACAACACTTTTAAAATTGATTAAAAAAAATTATGAACAACATGAAGATGATACTTGAATTAATGACAAATGCAAAACTTTACAGTTATAAATCAAATTAGCCAAACATATTGATTGATTGATTGATTGTTGCTTTAGGTCCAGCGGACTCTTCCGAGCCAAATCAGGACCGGACAACCCCCGATCCGCATAAGAGATCTGCTGAAACAACCCTAGTGGGAAAATTGAATGCCCTCCACCGGCCAGTCACTTTACAATAAAGACATCCCACGCGGGGGACGGCTGAGGGTTTACCTCAACTACGCGAACCCCCGGTTACAAAAACAAAATAGAATACAAACATCATTATAAATTATCAACAAAACACATACATATAAAATGCCTATAGTGCTAAATACTAACATCATAGGAAGCCCTAGTGACCACCCAGCAGAAAGCGTCCAACACTCCCAAGCTGATCCAACAGACCTCATACACAAACAAGGAGTCTTGTCCAGGAAGAGTTTTCAATAAAAAAGGTAGGTCATTGATCTAGCGAAGAAGAAGATAGTATAGCAGAATGATAGGACAGAGCAGGAATGGGAAAGAGTAAATGAGGAAGATAGCTACAGTGGGAATTTAAAACACTAAATTTCCAGAAAGTGGGGATACTATTTATACTGAAACCCCCGGCACTCCACACGGATTACATTATATTACATGATTATTGCTTTAGGTCCAGCGGACTCTTCCGAGCCAAATCAGGACAAGTGTAGCCGAACCAGGTCCACAAAATCAAGACCACAACTTCGCTGAAAGAGGACTCGCCCCTGATCCGCATAAAAGATCTGCCGAAACAACCCTAGTGGTAACACTGAAGGCACTCCATCAGCCGGTCACTTTACAATAAAGATATCCCACGCAGGGGGCGCTGAGGCTATACTCTAATTTATCGAACCCCCGTTTACAAAAACAAAATAGAATATAAACATCATTATAAAATACCAACAAAACACATACATATAAAATGCCTACATTGCCAAATAATAACATCATAGGAAGCCCTAGTGACCACCTGGCAGAAAGCGTCCAATATTTCCAAGCTGATCCAACAGACCTCACACACAAATGAGGAGTTTGGTCCCGGAAGAGTTTCACGAAAAAAAGGTAGCTGACTGGTCAAACAAAGAAGAAGATAGTATAGTAGATTGATAGAGCACAGAGTAGAAATGAGAAAGAACAAATGAGAAAGACAGCGACAGTGGGAATTTAAAGCACTAAATTTCCAGAAAGTGGGGATACTATTTATACTGACCCCCCCCCCCTTTCCTCACCCTCCCCCCTCCCCCGGCACTCCAACTGGGGTGTTCCGAAAACAATCACACTTGCACATTAAATGTCTCCATAATACCTTTAAAAACATACACATACAAATGTTTTGTAAGACATTACATGTACATCAGAAGGCAAGAAACCGTGGTCCCACATCAGGGAAGCATGAAACTTGTCTCACATCTGTCACTGTCACGTGTGTGTTCACACATAAATGAACACACGTTGCTTCACTTTAAAACAACAACAACAACAACAAACAACTTCAGATAAGCAATGATTCATTTGAACAGTTTTTCTTCAAAATGTTTATAAACGTCTCCAAAATAGCAATTCCCAAACATGGAAAACTGCATATATATAGGCAATGATTGGAAGCCAACACATCTGAAGCATATATCAAAACTCCACAGACGATGATGTTGGTAGTCAGTGGTTGTCTAGTATAGCAAAACTGCATAATGACAGGTGGAGAACCGCCAACCATACTTCATGTACATTAGACAATTTGTGCCTTATGTCATTAGGCAAGAAAATGTAGCGCACATCAGGAAAGCGTGAACACAGGTCATGCCTGCCATAAGTAAACACATATTCATAAAAACGTATTCTTGGCAATAACTAATCTACAAATATCTTCACCTGTACAGCAAGTTCTGTCTGTAAGGCAATTTCTGCCTAAACCCTAGTAAGGCACTTGCCAAATTATTTGGCCTTTCCTGTCTGTTGTTAGGCAATTCCCCACTGAGGTTAGGCAGGCAGGCAAGTAGATTAACGTCCCCAGACACATAAGCATATAGGGGACTTGGATGAACGAGGGCCGATGTAATAAGAAGTCGTTTTGCAGAATGGAGTCAAATGAAGAAGGAGCGCAAAAGCTGCTACAACAACCAGCAGGAAGATGCGTTGAATCGGAAGGAAGACGGCGTCAATAATGTAGAGTGAAGATGTGACAAGGGTGGCAAAAGGGACGCCAAGACAAGGCCGCCAAAGGTATAGCAGAGGGAGGGAGGAGGGCCAAAGGGCGACTAGGAGGGCAGAGTGAGCGGATTATTTATTGTCTAAGGAGAGATAAAATAATTTTTATATGAAGACAGACCAGGGGCCCGTTCGGATTGGAAACGGTACGCACGCCGCGGGCGTGCGCGTGCGTTGGCGAGCGGTGGCTGAAGGTAGTATGCCGCGTGCTTCATGATATCGGAGCACAGCACTGCAGCAATCGTCTTCACACGGTTTCTGTTTACAATCATTCCTTCTTCTGCCGCCATTTTGAAAACGCTCACCACGCGCAAACCGTTTCATAAGGCAAAGTGTGCAGTGCGTGCGCTCACGGCAGGCGTTTTGTTCTAGGCAACAGGCCCCAGGTCTGCCGGGTTATTGCACGGAACAGTATAGGGCCTATATTATATAAAAACAATCAAATTATAGAAATTTAATCTAAAATTAATGATAAAACACGTCCGATAAGATTAAAAGCGGGTTAAAAAGAAAACTGCACCAGATCAAGCTTGAACCAGAGCGGCAGCCAGCGGGCACGCGGGAAGGCCAGTTTAGGTAGGATCCGGTCCCACCACTGGGTCAGGACTGTCTCGGATTACCAAGCCCATAGACTTGAGAGCAGCCTCCGTCAAAAGGAACTTTACATTACATTACATGATTATTGCTTTAGGTCCAGCGGACTCTTCCGAGCCAAATCAGGACCGGACAACCCCTGATCCGCATAAAAGATCTGCTGAAACAACCCTAGTGGTAAAACAGAACGCTCTCCACAAGCCAGTCACTTTACAATAAAGACATCCCACGCAGGGGACGCTGAGGCTGTACTCCAATTTATCGAACACCCGTTTACAAAAACAAAATAGAATACAAACATCATTATAAATTATCAACAAAACACATACATATAAAATGCATACATTGCTAAATAATAACATCTACCACCTGGTAGAAAGCGTGCAATATTCCCAAGCTGATCCAACAGACCTCATACACAAATAAGGCGTGTTGTCCCGGAAAGTTTTTCAAAAAAAAGGTAGATGACTGGTCTAGCGAAGAAGAAGATAGTATAGAAGATTGATAGAACAGAGCAGGAATGAGAAAGAGCAAATGAGAAAGACAGCGACAGTGGGAATTTAAAGCACTAAATTTCCAGAAAGTGAGGATACTATTTATACTGAAACTCCCGGCACCCCAACGGGGGTAAAAGGGACTTGAGTCTCAGCCGTAATGTATAGACTACATCTTTAGCCGAACGCCGGTTGTAGATGGGGTCAACTTAGGAAAGGAATGCTCCGCTATTTCCACAGGGGAGCCAGAGCCGGGGGGGTGGGGGGGGAGGGGGGTCTACGACATCCCGTCCCGCGTACTATTTGGGCTCGAGGCAGGGGCCTTGGAGTCGGACTGTGAACTGGCTGTGTGACCGGGAGAAGACGGATTTCCCACAGCCAAGCTATGAACCGTAACGACAAGCCCAGCCACCGTGTGAACAAGTCTCTCCACCAAGCCTTCGAGCCTGAGTAAGGCAGCCCAGGATCTCTACTGCCATCGGGAGGCGCAGAACCTGTCACTTAAGGGTTCGAATCCCTAGCGGTCTCTGTGACTGTGGGGTGCGGCAATGCACCCGAACCATCAACTGTCGAAGAAGGAGGGGGCGGGGGGGGGGGGGAGGCGATAAACGCCCTCACAGGAGAAACGGGAGCACTAGGGCTTAAAATGAAGAACTAACTAATCCGTGTGAGCCCCCCTTACTCCCTGCCTCCCCAGGTGAAAGAATCTCTGTACATTCTTCTTGAAATGATGACTGATGTAGCTATACCTGTATCGAATCCATTTTTCTTTGCATCTAAGTCTGTGAACGGTTACCTGGATGGCTGGCAAGCCATCCATGCTGTCACATCAGATATTGGGCTACAGAAGGCAGGGTTGATCACATCGACGAAATGCAGAAAGTATGGAGCTACAATCACTCAACTGTTTGATTTGTCACCCAATGAGCAGAAATTGCTAGCAAATCACATGGGCCACTCTCTGAACATTGAAAAAGAGTACTATCGCCTGCATGAAAGTACCACTGAGATCACCAAAGTTGGAAGATTGCTTGCCAAAATTGACAGTGGAGAAACCCCAGATTGTTCTGTGTTTGAAGATGGCAATCTTGCTAAATCAACCCCACCCACACAGCAGGCATCAAGACAAGATGGTAAATTCTGTGTCTGTGTTACATAAGAAAATGTCTTGGGAGAGCCAGTTGTCCTTTGTTGCAGAAGATGCAGTATTGCTTCTTGTCAAGGACGTATTTTCTTTTCCCAGTCCCAGCGTTGGCATGTTCAACTGCACACACACAAAAAACCCATGTACTTGACCCAAAGCGTCATTAATACTCCACCCGCCTTTTAGGATTCGATTACGAACCTCGGCAATATGAAAAACGACAGAATTTGAGACAATATACATGTAAGCAGTAGAGTCTTGAAAAGGAACATTGAAAGAGAATGTAGTGAGGCTACTCACTGGTAAGAATATTTTCATAAAAGAGATCATTTTGTTGATCATTATGCTATGCAGAGGGATCAGGGGCAATTTAGTTTAAAGTTCACAATGTTTTGTGGTTTCAAATTCTAGCACACACACACACACACACACACAAATCCTAAAACCTAGGGAATTAGAAGGGGACGGCAATTATTTATTTTAAACATATATATTCAATATTGTAAAGCAAAATGTTCTGTTTAAAACTGGAGGTTAAAGATTGCTATTTAACTTAACACATTTATATAATAAAATAAGTTATGTGTACATAACATCTGAGAAACAAAGACATGTGTAACAAAAAGCAGTCAGTTCCAGTTTTTATTCAAAGAAAAGATCAGGTTAATATGTCTTGGAAATTGGTTCATATAGGTGTGTTGCACGATGTCTTGCACAGAACGGGGGCAATAGTCAACACAAACTGCAGACCCAACAATACAGAAGACTCGGACGGCTTAACTTCATACAACAAACTCACTCTATTGTAATATTCTTTTTGTTTAACCACGGCCAACGGCCTTTTCGGATGTCATTGTTGATTTTTGTAAAGAGTAAAACATTACCTCCAGTTCTGTGCAGTTACCTTTGTTTTAGTTAATCGAAAATACATGTACATGGAGAGAAAAAAGTATAAGTGTCAGTTAAAGTACATATACATTAAAGAAAATTTGACCTCCTTACCAACTGAAGATAGAGCAGAGCTAGGGGAAAGAGATGATGCTGCTGCCTCATGTACAGTCCCCTTCATGTGATGTTTCCAACACTGTTGCGACTTTCTCCTTAGGACTCGCTGTTAAAACAATTTACACAGTACATCAGAAAAGAAAAAAAAAACTTACAAGACTGACAAGTGATTTACATTAAAATTTAAATCTGTTTGCCTCCCATCTAGATGTACGGTAGACTTGCTGTTTTCAAAGAACGAGAACTATTATAAAAAAATAAATAAATAAATAAATAATAATAATAATAATAATAATAATAATAATAATAATAATAATAAATAATAATAATAAAATAATAATAATAATAATAATAAATATAATAATAACTGAATATTTTTTCGAGCCTACCCAAAGACCGGTTACAAGAAAAACAAATATTTTCAATTTAAAACCAGTCAGAAGAATCCATACACACATACTGGAAACACATCACCCTTCCCCTCTCCTCCTCCCCCCTCCCCCCCCCCCCCAAAAAAAAAGAAGAAAAGTTACCTGTTTTCAACTAGTCAAAATTATTATTAATTATTACAACAATTGAAAAACAAATCGATGAGCCTGCTATCTGATCAGAAACTGTTACATAAAATACTCTTTGAAAAAACTAACAGATTTTCAACTGCCTTTTTTTAAATGTTGGAAGTGTAGCATACTGTATAACATATAAGAAATTCCATGACTGAGGATCAGAGCAGAAGAAGCTTCTTGCTCCGTTAATGCGCTGAACTTTGAACTATACTATGTACAACAGCCAGCTTATGTTTCATTTGACTTACTGTAGTGTTATTGCATTAACATTATGTACACTATTATAACAGGTGTTTGTAAAAGTCTGAAAATAATTCACTGATGATCAAACTCACGTCCAATTGACAACACTAAAGAGTGTACACTAAATCTGAAGATGTTAAAAGTTACTAAAATGTTAAAAACGTTGTGCAACTTAAAAAAATTATGGAATAACTTTAGGACGACATGTACGTTCTTCTTTACCAGTTTGAGATGGGGCAGTGGAAACAGACCGATGCGCTGCTTTTTGCGGGCTAACGGTGATGTTTCCAGCTAGGCTGCTACTTTATCCTCGGAACTCGCTGTTTAAACACAGTACATAAGAAAATAAACAACCAGATATACGTCTATAATGACTTCAACGATTTAAAAATATATTAAGAGAAATTAGATACAACAGCCAGTCAACAAATCTCAAATTTGAGCATTCAATGCCCAGCCAGATTAGACATTTAGATCTTAAAAAAAAGTAATATTTCTTTTCTGATTTAACCCTCACAATGCCAAGGTCGACAATTGTTGACAGCCTGTAGTGTATTTTCCATGCAAAACTTTATGTTGATACAGCAGACAAGAGGATCGACATGTACAGACAGGATGTCGACACTGCTTTAGACAATGCGTTATACGATTATGGAATTCTAATTGGGGCAATATTTACCATAGTAACATTACAATATTAATATTTAATACGCATTTCCCAAAAATTAATGGCAAATTGCAACAAGTCAATTTTTACTATAACTTCATATTTTACAAAACTGAAGAGCAACTACAACGCAAGAATGGCTACATAAGTACATAATGCATTCCTGCACGTTCACGTTCACGTTTGTTAGATTAACGTCCCCGAACACATTAGCGCATAGGGGACTTGGTTGAAGGGAGGCTGTTGTTATAAGAAGTCAATATGCAGTAGAATGGCACGTTTATAAGGGGCGGTGCTACAACTTTCAGAAGGATGTCCGTAGATCCGTTGGATCTCATTGTTGATATGATGATGATGGTCATTGTTGTCAGGGTGGCGACGTGGTGATCGTCCTTAACGCTCATGCAATAGGACGTAAAGCATCGTTTTCCGATTTCAGAAGGAGGAAATGCATTGATTGAGTCTAGAGGTAGCGATGACGGTGATATGGAGCGCACAAAGCGGCAACAGAGATGAGACAAGGGCGCCAGGAGGGTCCTAAAAGTCAGAAGTGAAGGGAGCAGACTATGGAGCAGAGCTTTACGTACTATTAAAATTATTTCAAAACAAATTAAACGTTGATAAGTATTTACAAAAGACATATCCACTCACCGATTTGAGCTCCGCCATTTTGAGTAAGTGTCTTCGTGCAACGTCACACATCACAGACAAGACGTCACTTCACAGCGCGTGCTCTCATTCTGATTCACTCTTAGCCTGTCTCATCAAAAATTTATATGGATCCTCAGAAGCACGACAGAGTGTAGCAAGGGAACTAACTGCAGTCATAGTACAGGTTTTTGACAACATGTCAAAAAAACACGATTTATGTCCCATGTAATCCAAAACAGCAAAAAAAGTGTACCCGTTTTCTGACAACATTTGAATGTTGACACTTTCCTATCCATGTTGACACAAGTAAGGTCGCGTAACATGCATGTGTTGCCAGAAACCAGGCAATATGAGAGTATATATATATATATATATATATATATATATATATATATATATATATATATATATATATATATATATATATATATATATATATATATATATAGATAGATAGATAGATAGATAGATAGATATATAGATAGATATATTTTATGTTTATGTTTATTTTTTTTTAAATTTTAATTTTTATAACTTTATATATATATATTGCAGTTGTTTTTCTCTCTCTCTTTCTCTCTCCTTCTTCTTCTTCTTTTTTCCTTTTTTTTGGGCTGGGGGAGGGGGGGGTCCGGACCCCCCCCCCTCGTCCGCCCCTGCCTAGTTTAACACTGCACTATCCTAGGGTCCTATTTACAAACTAGTTAAGTTGCCCTACCTGCGCTGCAATGCTATGCCAGGTAGCTATGGACACTAGTGACAGGGTGTTTACTGGACGGGGACGAATTCTGGTGCTGTGGCCCTTAGTTGTGTTGGGTGGGCGACAGCTGCTGTGTCCTCCACGAGATGGCGACTGAGGTAGTCGGCTCCGTGGTTCTCTTTGCAGGGGATGTACTCGATTTGGAATGAGTATGCGTGAAGGGTGAGTGCCCATCTCATCAGGCGCGAGTTCAAGGATTTGGAGGCTGCCAGGAACGAGAGTGGTTGGTGGTCCACCTGAACTGTGAAGTGCGTCACATACAGGTAGAGATGAAATTTCTGTATGTCCCAGACTAGTCCAAGGCATTCTTTCTCCGACGTGGCGTAGTGTGTCTCGGCGGGTCTCAGTTTTCTGTTGGCGTAGGCGACAGGGAATAGCGTCTCTGTGTTCTTGGGGTCGCGCTGTAGCAGTACTCCTCCGAGGCCTAAGTCACTGGCGTCGGTGCGAAGAACGAATGGCTGTGTCAAATCGGGTAGGTGGAGTACTAGCGCCGATGTCATTTTGTCCTTGAGGGTTTGGAATGCTGTCTCGCATTCGGCTGTCCATACGACTTTGTCCGGGGCGATTTTCCGGGTTCCATTGGTCAGTGGCACGGCGATGCTGTTGTAGTTTGGGGATGAACTTCTTGTAGAAGCCGCAGAGCCCCAGAAACGACTGCACTTCCTTTTCTACCGGTCGCAGGCTTCCTTGACTTATGGTGTGTCCCAGGGATTCTAATTCTGTGAATCCAATCTGGCACGTGGTGGGTCTTGCCGTCAATCCAGTGTCTCTGAGGCGGGCGAGAAGTCGCTGTTGGAGCGTGACATGTTCCTCCCACTTAGGTGTTGCTATGAGGATGTCGTCCATAAACGAGTGTAGGTGCTCGCTGCTCAGGGGTGCCAGGAGTTTCCGCACCATGGCGCTGAAGATGCTGGGTGCGTTGTGGAGTCCGAATGGAAGTACGTTGAACTCGAAGTGTCCTTCCATGGTGCTAAACGCTAGGTACTTTCGGACTTGCGGTTGTACTGGTATCTGATAGTATCCTTTGCTGAGGTCGAAATAGATCGGTCTGGTCCGGGAGTGGCTCTGGCTGGAACTGCGTTACGGCATTCAGAGTACAAACTAGACCCCACCCATTGGTCTTTTAAGCTTAGTCTAGGGCTTAGAGGAAAGGCATATGACATCTAGAGTAAGCTACCGACTGACAGAGTGACTGACTATCACAAAGTAAAAGAGGCACTCCTAACGGGATTCGAACTCACAGGAGAATGCTACCGGCAAAAATTCCGCACCAATCGGAGAGTGAAAGGAGAGAGCTAGACTATGCGCAGTTCGCAGTTGTCCACAATGCTAGATAAGTGGATTAGCCAGTCAGCCACGGCTAAGACATAAGATGGACTGACCGAACTATTAGTATGGGAACAGCTACGGGAAACCATGACCCCCGAGCTGAAAACATTCTCAGTAGAGCAGGGCGCGGAAAGACTGGAGGATCTGGTCAAGGTCGCAGATAGGTATGTGGCCGCCCACGGAGAAGCCAAGAGCTTCAGGCGAGACCTAAAGCCTAACGGGAAAGAGGTACAGAAACGAAGTTCTCACAGGGAAGAGCGCACCGCGAATCGGCCGAATCACCCTAGACCTGGGCAAAATAGAGGACCCAACGCGGAATTCGGTAAAAGAGGTCCCGCAGAACAGAAACGGTATTGCTCGTTCTGCAACAGAAATAATCACTCCACCGCGGAATGTTTCAAGTTGGCTGCACAGCGTAGGGACGAGCGCGAAAGCCGGCCAGCTCATAGAGTTCTAACTCAAAGCAGCGGTAACAAGCCACACCCCATCGGAGGTCACCCATCGGTGACAGACACGGTGTCACGTCACCCGAGCGGGTTCCGTGACGTCAGCACATTAAGCGAGTGATTAGGAAAAGAACTCAAACAAAATAAACTAACACGAATGCCAGAATAACAATCACACTCTTTTATTCAACAATCTAAACATACACACACAGGACAAATGGGGAGCTAACCACCCTCCACCCCTATCAAGACCCCCGTCCCAATATTAACTAACAATTACCTCCCTTGTTCAACCCCCAAAACAGAACTAAACAGCAACGGGTTTTTTACAAAATGTGCACAACAAAATCACAATCAGTAAATCAATTCAAAATATAAAATTTCAACTAAGAAATGATGGTGCTATGAATCTTTAATCTTCGAACCATTGTCCAAGTGGAACTGCAGAACTGAAGCACTGTTCAAATGTTTTGTCAAGTAGCTCAGAGGGAGTTAAACAGTCACTTCACAATATAAAGGATGATTTCTTACAACTAAATGAAATATGTTTTTATGTGTGGCGCTGTGCAAGTCTGTGTGTGCGTGAGTGTGGTGTGTGGAGTTCCTGTACTAAAGGTTATGCCCTGATACTGGGCAAAACAGGCAGAAGTGGCGGGTTTACTTTCACGCTTCCCCACTGTAGAGGCAAGGTCACAACACAGAATCAGAACTGCGCAAGTTGTCGGTGTAGCGGAACACAGCTATACTGGTAAGGAATTAGTCAGCGTAATACAGATGATAACAGGTACAACATCAACGACATCAGCCCAAACCTGTAAGCAGATACACAGTCTTAACATGATTGATTTATTGTTGCTTTAGGTCCAGCGGACTCTTCCGAGCCAAATCAGGACCGCAGTCTTAACAGTCTGCCTACAAAACATAAACACTATATAATATAACACGCCATCCTCCGTCCGCCATCTTGACCTGTTTATGCCACAATGACAACAATACAAGATGCTATGCATACATTTCAATAATATAATGCAACCCTTGATGCTTAATAATTCATATCTTTATAAACACATCCATTTATATAAATATACATCATCATTGCGACCACCCTTCCATCACACAGTCCTGATTCATTCCATCTCCCTCCATCCTCATCTTCTTTCCCAACTGTTATAACACATCACGATTATCTCCCTTCATCCCTACTATCTTGTCATACTATAATATAAACATGCTTCGCTCATATTAATCACTTCATCTTTCTTCAGCATAGTACATTTTATCTCTCTCCATACATACTCCCTCACCCTCTCTCTCTCACTCTCCCCCTCTACATGCATTCCCCATCATCGCCGTTGACCCACTTTTACATCAACAACAGCAACGACATTTCTCCATCATATACATAATAAGAAAATCATAAGAAAATCATACAAAATCAATAAAATCATTATGCATCAAAAATACATCCCTTTCCCCCTCATTCAACACCATTCGTTCGCGTACGCAGTCTCGGAGTGCTGCCAACTAAGAAATTGGATTACAGGGTTTACTCACCTTATAGGCCCCGGCTTGTGACACTCCTCCTTTCCCAACACAACACAATACAACACTGTCACAATACAATGGTTAGTCTTTGAGAGTTACTTTGTGTCTGGCTATTGCTGGTTATTTCACTCAAAAATAACACTGATAAACGAGGATGAGGACACCTCAATTCTGTCACAGAAACTGAGTCTCGGTGGGTGTTCAATAGAGAACCACACACACCTTAGGAGATGAACTCTACACTTATTCTCTATAAATGGCAGTTACATCCCTCCTCTCTCCAACTCTGAATATTCCTACCCCGACGAGGGCGTAAGACCTTGGGTGGCTTGTATCAACAATATCACCCTTCCAACACAGAAACCTAGTTCTAACATGACACACAGTCATAGAGTTACTGCCTGGTTAGAGTTGACCTCTCGCAAGAGCACTTCAAATCACTCTGCCTTACCAAATGCACCCGGCCACAAGCAAACAGTCGAGTTCTCCTCAGTATTTATATTTCTTATTATGCATAGCCCTGTTTCTGTATTTGGCCTACCCCTGTCTTCTACGTTACGCACGGACTTTACGATTACTGCACTCTTTCGTACGCAATAAGGAAACCGGTCAAGCTATTCTATGTACACTACATAACAGAGAAGTGTAACTTCGTACAAAATATAACTCTCTGCTACTCTGAAACTCGTGTCGTCACACACGGTCAAGGTCAACGGTAAAGAAGCGAACTGTCTGTATGACACAGATCTATCATACGACGCGATAGTTAGCGAATCTCTTGTATCGCGCGCGGTCTTGACGGACAAGACAGTCGAACTACAAGGCGCAGACTTGACGAAACCGACGACTACTTGCCCAATAGCTTGGATAGAAGTAGAGAGTAGGTACGTCACAGGATGAATCCAAGCAGCTGTTTTACAGAAACCCCTGTATGATCTAGTGCTAGGATGTAGGTATGTGTTCTTAGGCACGCCCCCTAAAACTGTAGAGATAGCTGCAGTGCAAACCAAGGCCCAGGCTAAAACCCAACCACCCCAGCCCGAGTTAGCCCCGAATCCAGGACTCGAAGAGATCAAAACAGCACAGAAAGCGGACGCCTCGATAGCCAAGTGCTTCCAGAAGCTACCCAAGGCGCACACCCCCCCCCCCCCAGCACAAAGGAGACTTCTACATGGAAGATGGAGTTCTACATCGGCAAGGAGATGGAGATCACACTCAGCTAGTACTACCAGCCACCCTTCGAGCCCAAGTACTAGAATTAGGCCACAGCATGCCACTCAGCGGACACATGGGAACTGGAGCCACAGTACAGAGAATCAGCGCACACTATTATTGGCCAGGAATCACGGAGGATATCAAGCGCTACGTGAAATCTTGTCACCAATGTCAACGATATTCCCCGCGACATCACACCGTACCAGTTACCTTAGGACCATCAGTAGTAGTCGGCGTGCGATTCCAGCAAGTCTCAGTAGACATAGTAGGACCACTGCCCATGACAAATAAGCGGAACAGATTTCTTCTCACACTCGTCGACGTCTGTTCGATGTGGTGCGAAGCAGTCCCGTTGCCAGCGATCGACACCAGGAAGATTGCAGATGCACTCATATACATCTTTACTAGAGAGGGATTCCCAGACAGCATTAGAACGGACAACAGGATCTCAGTTCACCGGCCGCCTGATGCAAAAAGTGTTCGGGCTGATACAAGTTCATCACATTCGCACACCACCGTTCCACCCAGCCAGCAACGGACAAGTAGAAAGACTGAATGGAATCCTTCTCACCATCCTCAGGAAAGTCGCCGACGACAACCCGGAAGCGTGGGACACCTACATGAATGCGGCACTGTTCGCATACCGAGAAACACCCCATGCAGCCACAGGTTACACCCCGTCAACTTTGCTTTTCGGCAGACCGCTAGCAGGACCGCTAGAAGTCCTGCGCAGGAGTTGGACGGAAGCCAAGATAGACGACACACTTAGAGGTGCCACCAAGTACGTCGCAGACCTGCAGGAAACCCTCAAAGCCACGTGGAAGAAAGCTGGTGAAGCACTGAAGAAGGCAAGAGCCCGTCAGGCGAAGTCTGTGGGGCCGGGTAGCTCAGTTGGTAAGAGCGTCTTGCTAGTAACCGAAAGGTCGCTGGTTCGAATCCCGGATTGGTCAACGTGTGATCATATTATTTTCCCCTTTACCAACAACTGGCCCGCTGGTGTCAGTATAAATCGGTCCAGTAGTCACCTATATGCGAAAGTGTCGTGTGACTATAATCTACAAACAACAACAACAGGCGAAGTACTACAACCGCCACGCGAAGGACCGAGAACTGCAAGTAGGCGATCAAGTACTAATTTTACTCCCAAATAGAACCAACAAGCTGGACATCGCTTGGAGAGGACGGTACTGGGTGACTGCCAAGAAATCTAAGACGGTCTACCAAGTAGAGAAAAATGGGAGAGCCCGATACCACCACATCCATCTCCTCAAGAAGTACACGGACCGACCAGTGAAGCAGAAGGAAGGAGAACTTGTTGAATATTCGATTCAATCAAGTTAGCAACGGCCTGACATTGTCAAGGAGGTAAATGAAAATACTTTTGTTTTATTGTTTATATTATTGTTGAATTATGTGTTTGAAATTTGCTATGCTTAGAATTGTTAGTCCAACGTTGCGTGTCCACGTGGCGAACACGACCGGCCGACGCCATGTAGTATTATGTACGGATCCACTGTTGTTTAACCAATATGTATGCCTGCAGATCAGTGGCTGTACCAGAGAATGTGTATAATATTAATTCTTTCTCTATGTGTATAGTTAGCCAAGATTTATATTTATAATTAAATGTATAGGAAATTAGAGTGGAGATTCCAGTGGACCACGGACGTAGCAGAATGTTCGTCGCTTATATATGTTACCGGCAATCTTTGTATTCAGTCAATACGTGTATTGCCTAAAAAAATCAGTCAGTTCGTGTTTTGTCTGTGACCACTAGGCAATACATGTAATGACTAAAATTTCCAGTCAATACGTGTATTGTCTTATTTTTAACCCACTTCAATACACATATTGACTGTTCATTTTAGTCAATGTGTGTTTCGCTCAGTCAAGTCTTCTGACAATGTTTGAGAGCACATGCGAGCGTAGAGCATTATTTATATTAAACAGAAATGTGCTGAGCTCAGATCATAAACCTTGAGATGTGTTAATCGGCACATAACTAATACGGTCCAGTGTCTTGTTTGAAAATAAATCACTACGACTTCAGCAAAAATCTCATGATGACGATTGCGATTTCAAACCGCGACAAAACCACGGTCGATCATTCATTCCAGACTTGCTTTGCCGGCTACTCACCACAAATGATGTATATGAACGAAAAAGAACAAAAGTTTTTAAACAAGCTTGCCGAAATTCTAGTGACGAAAGATTCCAGTTGCCTGTTGATCAATGCGAAATATTACGACTGTTAGACCTATTTATCAATAGTCAATTCTGCCCCGATGCTTGAATCTTCACCATTGCACAAGCCATTGGACAACAGATGAAATGCTCTCAGTGGTAAAGAAACGGAAACTCCGATGATATGGCCACGTCACCAGAGCATCAGGCCTTGCAAAGACCATCCTGCAAGGTACGGTGCAATAAGGCAGAAGAGGAAGACCGAAAAAGAGGTGGGAGGACAACATTCGTGAATGGACTGGCTTGACACTGAGCGAGGCCATGAGGGTTGCTGAAGACAGAGAAAGATGGAGTACGCTGGTTAAACGATCATCTGTGGTGTCCCAACGACCTTCGAGTTACGGGATAGAATAAGGTAGGTGTCACGGACCGGTTTTATAATATTTCAGTCCGATGACTTTTTGCATTGTAGTCTCTTCCGGTGAGAAGATATAAATGATAATATTTTTTTTATTGATAACTAAATTCTGTTTGGTTGAGCTAGTCATGTGACGGCTAACCAATTACATTCAAAATATATGCATTCTTTTCTTGACTCTACCACGGAGTGGTTGTATTGAACTTCTGGCAGCTGTGTCTGCAGCTATATATTGGTTTATCATTGAAATATTGTATTATAAACATAATGGTATTTTTCAATGACTATATTCTACTTGGGTGGAATAGAATTAATAATAAATAATTTTTGATATTAGTATGAAGGATGGAAAAAGGGAGGTGATGAAGATGGTGGATCGTTGTATATTTGTGGTTAACGAATTGAAGTGGGATTATTATTTGATTTGAAGTTGAGACTTTCAAATTGCAATGTATAGCATTATATTTATTTTGTGAATGAAATTAATCAGTGTCAAGATGTAATAATCAGTTGTTATAATTAGTTTTTGCAATGTGCGTATGTGTGAACTGTATTCGATATCGTTGAGAATTGAATTATATTGCTGGTCTGGTCCCGTCACAGAGAAGAAAGAGGTATGTGTGGTAATTCAGAGGGACAAAGAGAGAAAGTTTTACATTTAAATGTGTACGTTTTAAACTTATTTTTAATATTTACTTTCCATGAGAGAGAGAGAGAGAGAGAGAGAGAGAGAGAGAGAGAGAGAGAGAGAGAGAGAGAGAGAGAGAGAGAGAGAGAGAGAGATGTTGCTAGAAATTTTCAGCATTGGCCATTTGGCCGATTCAGTCACAAACCTTTCGGACACTTTGAAACGTTTTCGACCATCATTTTGACTTCTTATCAACACCAAACGAGAGGCCACTGATAAGTTTCAGTTTGTTTTTCGGCAGCATTTCGAAAACGGAAAGTTTTATTGCCGGAAGCACGCCGTTCGCAACAAGGAACGTTATTCTAACTATCTCTGCTGATGCATGTGTCGTTTGCTTGGCGCTTCCGATACGCGATTTTCGAAAATAACTCATAACACCTTTATGTATCCGATAAGAAATTAATATGGCCAGAAGCAATAACAACGAAACAGACATGAGACAAGCAAACAAAAAAACCGGACAAAGGGTGGCCGATTGAGCCGTAATACCTTATGACAGCGGACCGATCAGAACATGACTCTTTGGGCATTTTGGAATTTTATCGGTGAATGACCGATTTGCCGACGAAAACGACATCACTGGAGAGAGAGAGAGAGAGAGAGAGAGAGAGAGAGAGAGAGAGAGAGAGAGAGAGAGAGAGAGAGAGTTTAAAATTTAAGTGTGTACATTGTAAGCCTATTTTTTATATTTACTAACTTCTACTTAACATGGTTTAGTTGTGTGGATGTGTCCCTGTGAGTGTGCGTATTGAACTAAAAGAACAACAAATGATTGTGTGGTCATTCATTTATTAATGTTTACAACCAGTTGCAATTTAAATGCCGAATGACAATTCAGTCAATTCGTGTATTGACCAGAGCATTTTTTAAGACAATACACGTATTGACTGGAAATTTTAGTCATTACATGTATTCGCTAGTGGTCAGTCAAAACACGAATTGACTGATTTTTTGTAGACAATACGCGTATTGACTGAATACGCACATTGCCGGTAACATATATAGACATGTGGAGCTAATCACTGAGGGCTACTTCGGCCTTCAGTAAGACGCTCTGCACACACCTATTATACAGGGTTGTGCAGAATTTCATCTCATATGTTACAGACAAGCAGGCATTGTATCGTGAGCCCAACTAGGCGAACAACCAAAACAAGTCGTCGCTGAACGTTGGCTGCCGAGGCATCGAAAGCACTGCGCGAAGATAGCCCACCAGTCTAGCCACACAGAGAAGACTCCACGACAGCTTGTCACGGAATCAACCACAGCACAGAGCTTCACCTACACAGTTAAGTGCCCCTCGAAACAGTGCACTAAAATTGGTATCACAGGACCACAGTAGTCCACTCTTCAAGAACTGTGACCATTAGGACAAAAAGTATCCAGTGCCCTATGATGAGAAAGTAGCTGCCTAGACCTATCAGCGAGCGAACCATTCGCATCGACATGGGAACTTTTAAGTTAGTTTTGTACTTTCGAAGATCGTGTATAGAGTAGAGGAAATAAATGTGTGATATTCACTGTTATCAAGTGGCTGGACTACATGTGTTTCATAGCCGTGTGAAAGCTAGTGTGACAGTGATCTTTTACCATTTTTCTATCTACCTCTGTACCGCAGCCTAACCGCAGACCGAGGTCAAACAAATAAATGTATTAAGTTAAGTCACAGGGCGATTACTAGCGATCCCCATAGACTAAGACGAGTGGGTAATAGCAGTCCATTGTGCAGAGCCCAGCAACAATAAAACCCCACGTCACATCTACTACACCGCTAACATCGTTTTCGCGCAGGGAAACTTATGCCCAACGTGGCGCGGGAATGAGCTGAAGGCGCTGGTAGCACTGATCAGTTCCCTCGACAGCCACCTTAGTGAGCGTAAGCGTGAGGAGGCCAGGCAAAGGATACAATTAATGCTCCCTCTAACGCCATCTGAGACAACACAGCATTCAGCCAAACATCGAGTCCTTTACTATGATTGCCATGCGTCGGTGATGAAGGTCACTCTCAGGCCCTCGGACCAGGGTCTGCATCCTTAACACCACTCATAAGCCGTTTGCTGCCGTCGTCAGTCAATGATCACTGGGCCAGTAGGACATGTTGCAGCAACTACTGCTGAGGATGTACCGGTATACTCGTCTTCTGGCACTGCTCCTGACATGCAAGACGACACTGTTGATGTGGATACTGCGGTAACAATGTTGTCACTATGTAAAGCCCACATCTCTTTGCCATCACACTGTCTGTCATTGCCCTCCATGAACGCAGTCGAAGATCCTGTCACTTAGTATGCTACAGTCATGGATGCAGATGAAAAGAAAAATGGTAACGCCAGCACCGCTGCAATTCATGTGAACTCTCAACCAATCCGGCCTATTGAGGAAGCTGTTGGAGAAGCATGTGTGGTTGGACAACAGGTCACGCCTTCCTCTTGCAGCATTGAGGTTCAAACAGAAACAGCCCTTATTTACCTTGATAACTATGTTAGTCTTGACGAATGCAATCGCATAACGGAAAATTTGTGTGACGAAATTGCTGCACTTCGTTCTTCTCTGACAGAAACACGATACGCGATGAAAATAGAACTGAATGATTTGGAAACACTTGTGAAGAACACAGAGCCATAAGGCGTCACCTATCAGGTTGGCCCTAGCAATTACCGACCAAAACAACTTCCAGCGAGATGCACGGAAAAGCCCAAACTCTTTCATCCTGGCTCTGCGGTCACACCCAGTCCACAACCTCGCACCAAAACATATCACCCTAGCCCGGTGGTTTTGAAACAGATACCTCAGCCTCGCTCAAAACCCTCTTCCTTACCCTGCCACCCAATCTACGTGACTGAGAACGTATGTGACAGTAATATTGGCAATGACTCTGTCATATTGGACAACAATAGCCTGTGCTCTGAAGTTCCAGTTGCTGATCCTTTGTCTACTGCCACTCGCTCTTCAGCTCGCACGCGCGCTGTTACTAATTCCATGTCCATCGCCAACACTGACTCCGCTGACTCCAACTGGCCCCAACTCTCAGGTCTCCAGACTGTGATTATTGTTATTAACAGTAGTGGTGGTGTGTATTCATGTGTGTGCATGAGTGTATGCCTGTAGGAGTGGTTGTAAAAGTATTGTTTTGTTTTGTTTTGTTTATTTTAGCTATAATAAACCTGCATGTGGAGGAAAATTTGTAGGTTGAAGCATTTATTACTTACCTCTTTGTAGCTTGACTCTTTTATTATCAGCTGGATCCAGCGTGATTCTATGTAATTTACTTTTAGAGCAATAGATTTTAGTCGTCTAGTTTTTAAGAGATTCATATGCATAACCATACTTAGTCTGTGCAAAGTTAATCATCAGAAAACCCTGTACTGACCCAGTTTCTCCTTGCATGGCAGTCTGGTTCATAATATCAAAAACATGTATACTGCTTGGAAATTCAGGTCTTTGTTTCTTGGGTCCTGTTGTGTACGCATAAAAATAATATCCAGGAATTGCAGTTGATCTGCACTGAACTGAAATAAACACAGACTTAGCACAACTCCCGTTGTGTGTTTAGAACACTGTAACTAGGTTAGAAGTGACGTCATTACTGGTCCTGCCACAGGCCAGTGACAGTCTGCATTAAATATTGTACCGGTAACTTTTTAACTTCTGGTGTGTGTGGGTGTGTGTTTGGGTGTGTGTGTGTGTGTGTGTGTGTGTGTGTGTGTGTGTGTGTGTGTGTGTGTGTAGGTGGGTGTTTTGTGTTAGGGGTTAGAAAGTAGGATGCATGACTTTTATTATTTCATAAGCTACATTCATGTTGTGTACACGTGCTTTTCTGTTCTTTGGGGTGTATTGTTTTAATCCCTGAAGTCTTTTGTGTTTTATTGCTTTTGTGCCGTTGTTTTGATGAAGTGTACGCCGCATACACATTTCCTTGTGTTTTCATGGGGACAATAAAGATTCTGATTCTGATTCTGATTCTGATTGATTCTGATTCCATTCTAATACTGAAACACTGATTCTGGGAGATTCAGTTGTAAAAGGCCTGCATGAAGCAAAAGTGTCAGTGGCTGATGAGAAGACACAATTAGTTATTGCAATAGCCGGACTAGATCGAGAAAGTTTTCTGAAATCATTAAGGGGATCTACAGGTCACCCAAATGTTACCACTCTAGTCATACACATCGGCATTAATGACTGCAAGCGAGGTCACGTGTTAGGGAACAAGACTTAGCGCACAGTCGTGACTGAGAGCCGTCGTTGCTTCCCGAAAGCACGGACAATGTTGTCCATCATCCTACAACATCGTGATGGTCATGCGCATGTCAACTCCTGCATGGCCAGTTCGAATCTGCGCAAAGCAGCCAACTATATCGTCAGCAGCAACAGTAACTGCACCCCCGTTGGGATGCCGGGGGTTTCAGTATAAATAGTATCCCCACTTTCTGGAAATTTAGTGCTTTAAATTCCTACTGTCGCTGTCTTTCTCATTTGCTCTTTCTCAGTCCTGCTCTGTTCTATCAATCTGCTATACTATCGTCTTCTTCGCTAGACCAGTCTCCTACCTTTTTTCTTGAAAACTCTTCCGGGACAAAACTCCTTGTTTGGGTATGAGGTCTGTTGGATCAGCTTGGGAATATTGGACGCTTTCTGCCAGGTGGTCACTAGGGCTTCCTATGATGTTATTATTTAGCAATGTAGGCATTTTATATGTATGTGTTTTGTTGATAATTTATAATGATGTTTGTATTCTATTTTGTTTTTTTAAACGGGGGTTCGATAAGTTGGGGTGAAGCCTCAGCCATCCCCTGCGTGGGATGTCTTTATTGTAAAGTGACTGGCTGGTGGAGGGCATTCAGTTTTCCCACTAGGGTTGTTTCAGCAGATCTTTTATGCGGATTGGGGGTTGTCCGGTCCTGATTTGGCTCGGAAGAGTCCGCTGGACCTAAAGCAACAATTATGTAATGTAACAGTAACTGCAGTTTCACAATGAGACTCCTTTAAACCTCTCATATCAGAGTCATTCCCACACCAGCTCATGCTTATGTGAGCCGCACTGTTTAGTGCCTCCACATTTTGCTTGCTGCGGGCAATTTAAAGATTGCCTGCACCCTCCCTTCCAGTGAAAGGAAAGAAAAGGAAGCATCGGCAAAGCTATTTATAGTGTCGCGAGAGGCTAGTTTAACCCAGCTCTAAGGCTTCAAGCCTCCAACGTTCAGTCTGCTTTGATCTATGGAAGTTAAGTCGCTGACTAGCAGACGACCGAAGTTAGGTTGTTCTAAACAGGTGTAGGCTACAGTTTCACTAAGATAAGCCATGACCTCATCCAGCTGACCAATCACCCGCAACCCCCACTAGATGGCGTTACGATTCTTGATAGCAGACCCCAGCGGGAGGACTGTTAGTCTTGGTCTGAACAGCACGGTAGAAGGACGCACATTGTAAAATCTCTCTCAGAAAGACAAAGCAGGTGACGGTTGAAAATAATTCATCGCAGTATAGCCGGAGCCTGACATTGTCAAGAAGGTAAATGATCAATTGTCGCGTCACCCGAGAGGGTTCCGCGACGTTCAGCCCAAACAACGAGTGGTAGGAATAGAAACTCAACAAAAAGAACTAACACAAAATGCCAGAGGAACAATCACACTCTTTTATTCAACAATGTCACACACACTCACAGGATAAATGGGATACTAAACCACCCTCCACCCCTATCAAGACCCCCAACCCAGTGTTTACTAAACAATTACCTCCCTTGTCTAACGGAAACCCCAGAACTATACACAACAGAATGCCCACAACAATATGCAACAATAGTGACAATCAGTTAAATTCCAATAAAACACAATTCAAAGTTAAATCCACAATCAGAAAACTTCTTGAAATTCAATCGTAATGAATTAGCTAGCTTTATAGTTCAAAGTCAATGTTCGAAACCTAACTAGCGATTAATTGAGCTCAAAGTACTACTGCAGTTAATTACTCAGGTAAAGAAAGTAATTTACACTAGATATGTTTTTAGGTGTGTGAATCGAGTCTGTGTGTGTGTGGATGAGGTGTAGTTGGGATCCTGTAGCTGTTGGACAGCCTTGTCCGAAGCAACGGCGAGTCCGGCGGTGATGGAGGGTCACTCCCAGCAGCGGCGCCGATAGCAAAAGGGGGACATAGCGGTGGTGGCGGTGAGCCCAGACAACATCCACGCTCTCCAGCGGCAAGGGTAGCGGTCTCAAAGCTGACGTCACCCGTCACAGTGGTACCGCAGAGACACGTCGGAGTCGCAGAATTATACTGGTAGTAGGGTGCAACAGAAGTGGTAGCAGTAGATAAAACCAAAGATAACAGTGATGGCAACAGTGGAAAATCGAATCCAAGCCCAATCCTGTGGACAAATAAGGAGTCTCACTAGCTTGTCCCAAAAACTTAAACACTTCATAACAGAATAAGCCTTTCGCCGTCCGCCATCTTGACCTGTCTATACATGCATCTCAAAACACAACGCATTTCTTAATTCTATACTTTATCTCTTTCATGCCACATGGTTGTTTATATAAATATACATAATTATTACAACTGCATTCCCATTCACACCATAGTGATTCATCTCAATCACGCCTCCATCTTCATCACCCCTCTCCACGTTATAATACATTATCTCTTTCCATTCACAATTATTTCTATCACGCTATAATACAAACGAGCTTCCTTCATATTCATCACCTTCATCACTCCTCTCCAAAGCAGTACATTGTCTCCCTTCCTTCACATTCATCACCCCTCTCTCTCTCTCTCTAACATGCATACTTTATTGTCGCCCTTTGACCCACTTGGCAACAACAGCAACGACATTATTTATACACACATTTAACCCAGAAAATCATATGAAAATCATATAAAAATCAACATACTACTATTTATCGAAATACATCCCTTTCCCCCTCATTCAACATCATTCATTTAGTACACAGACTCGGAATGCACAGGCACTAAGGAAAAGAATTGCAGGTTTCAACTCACCTTTTAGGTCCTCGGCTTGTGGCACACAGAACAGTACACTGCACAACACAGCACTATAACACACACAGTACTGCACACTGGTTAATCTGAGAGTTCAAATCCGTTTCTGGCTAATGCTTAGCTAATAGGGGTCTTTCGGAACGGGTAAAAGTGAAAGTGATTGTGTGTTCGTTTCGTCCAACGAGAGGCACGCCGGGAGATTCTTACGCCGCGTTACGAAACGAAACGAACGTGTTTCTGTGCGCTTTCGATTCCAGCACCTAGTTTCGTTGTGATTTTATTGAGCACACACAGGGCAGGCTCAGAGGCAGAGCACTATTATGCCTACGTAAGGCTTCTTCTAACAAATCATGATTTGACACGAATGTAACGATTAGGTTGAACTTTAAAGATGGATTAGTGCTCTAACATTGAAGATATTTTACATTCTAGCTTCGAGTTTCATTTTTGTCACATAAAACAGTTTTTGGACTGCTGATTGGTGATACAGAATAGATAGATTCTAGACAGCCATGACGGCTTTTCAGTAGCTCGTTTGAAAATACGTTTTAAGTCTGAGACCGAGTTTAGATCCCCATTATTCCTTCTAAAATGGTTGAGTAATGTACCATATACAAATTCAAATCATTTTTGGACATTTTACAAACGATTTAATAACCAAAATGTACTCACTAACATTAGTTCGTGGAAATCAGGTTTTCCACGAAGTTTTATTCCTTGTGGTAGGCAGACTTCGTGACCTTTCACCACGGGAAGTTAAAGCGTCACATAAATTGCTGACGTCACAACAATAAGTAGTCCCGATTCACATTCACTTTCACTTTCACCCGCTTTCGAAAGATCCCTAATGCCTGGGACATCTCGATACTGGCGAAGTACTTGAGCATTAGCAGGTACCCAATCGAGGGCCACACAGCTTTAGAACTGAACTCTACACCTATTCCTACTCAATAGATGGCAGTCACAGTCCTCCCACTACAGACTTTTTAACATCCTTGTCCTGACAAGGGCAACAAGACCTTGGGTGGTTTGAAACTCTGCGAACAAAAACCCTTACAGAAGACGTAGTCTAACCTGACACACAGTCACAACGTTACTTCTGTCAAAAAGACGCCTGCTTGCTAAAGCAACCAAAATGACTCTCCTAACTAAATCACATACCAGCACCTAGGACAACCTCGAGTCGAGCTCAGTAACCCAGTTTCCTAATTCCGCATATGTCCTATCGGCGTTAATCACGTGAAACCACAAATACTTTAATCTTTCATACCCAGTAAAAGAAACTGCCGATATACTATGTACACTGTGAGAGATGTGCAACTCTGCACAATATACAGCCGTCTTTAGCACGTGCTGAAAACTCGTGTCGTCACCCCCCCCCCCCCCCCCCCCCAGTTCTTAACACCTTGAAGAACCTAACTACGACGCGAATCTTTCACCACGCTAACTACTGAATACTTCTGCTGAGGAAATCTGCTGGAACATTGTCTTTTCCTGAGGTATGCTCGACAATCCTGAACGATGGATGCAAACGAATCGCCCACTTCATCAGGCGGCTCTTGTCTCCCTTAACACGTCCGTCGTCCCTGTTGATCGTAGCTACCGACGCTCTCATGTGAAATTTCTTCAAGAGGTTTGCATGGAATAGTTTGGTCTTTCCGCGCATCTTGATGCGGTAGTCGCAATCGCCCACGCGTTCAACCACTTCGTACGGTCCTCGCCATGCCAACTGCAACTTGTTCCTCTTCTCCGGCAGCAACAGCAACACTTGCTCCCCTGCGTTGAACACACGCCGTTTCGCCTTCTTGTCGAAGTGTCGCTTCTGCTTGGCTGACGCAACCTTCAGATTCGCTTGCGCTAACTTGCATGTCTCTTCGATGCGGTTACGCAAATCCACCACGTACTGGCTACTCAGTTTCACTTCCTCCTCTTGCGTCTCCTTGGTCCACAAATCCCGTAGCACAGCCATCGGCCCTCGCACCGTCTTCCCGTATAGCAACTCAAAGGGAGAGAACCCCGTGGACTCTTGTGCTAACTCGCGGTAAGCGAACAGCAGCGCTGGAATGTAGCGGTCCCACGCTGTAGGTTGCTCTGTCGCTAGCTTCTTGAGCATGGACACTAGCGTCCCGTTGAATCGCTCAACCAGCCCGTTGCACTGCGGATGATAAGGAGTGGTGGCTTTCCCATGGATTGACAGTAGTCTGTTCATCTCCCGCATGACCTCAGACATGAATTGCGTCCCTTGATCTGTCAAAACCTCCCTAGGAACTCCCACCCTCGACCAAATCTCCCACAGCGCTTCTGCCACCCTCTCTGCCTCTATGCCCTTGAGCGGTACAGCCTCGGGGTAGCGTGTGGCGTAATCTACTACCATTAAGATGTACATGTTACCCCGATCTGACTTCGGTCTGATAAGTCCCACAATGTCTATGGCTACTCGTTGGAATGGCTCGTCCACCAGCGGAAGTTGCTGTAGTGGCACCTTTCTCACTCTTCCCCTCGGTACTACCTTCTAACATTCAGGACAACTTGCGCAGTACCTCCGTACCTCGGCACACATCCCCGGCCAGTAGAATGTCCCCCAGATACGCTCCCTGGTACGCTTCCCTCCCAAATGCCCAGCCATGGGTGGATCATGAGCTAACTGTAAGATCCCCCCCCCCTTCAACTGTTTCGGGACTACCAGTTGCGTTTCCTGGCTACCTCTCTTGGTATGCACCCGATACAACACCCCCTTCTTCTTACGGAACTCTGCCGACGCCCTACCTGACGCTATAGCCCCACCACTTTGTGCCAACGTTCTCGCCTTCGCGAGCGTCTCGTCGGTCTCCTGCATAGCAATAAGCTCGGGTGTGCTAATAGCTACTTGGGATGGTTCGACCATCGCTAACGGTACCTCCCTCTTCTTCTCTGCCTTTTCTTGCGCCCGGGTCTGCACTGCTGCAGCCATCGCGCACTCACCCCCAAACAAAGAAACAGGACTCTTCTCCCCGCTATCAAAAATGACCCAGTTACCCAGGATAACATCAGGCCCGTCCTCAAACACCACTAACTCCACCTTCCCCCTGACCAGCGCACAATCCACCTCCACCCAAGCTGTAGGTAAAAGGCCCACGTTCGACCGATTCGCCAAGCAAATCTCCACAGCCAGGCCCGTCAAATCTGCTGGTTTGACCAATCTGCCCGCGACTGCCCCTATCTCCGCCCCCGTATCTCTCAACACCCGAACGTCTTGCCCATTCGCCCTACCTTGGCCCCATGGATTATACGGTCTGATTGCGCACACGCTAGCCTGAGGTGCGGTCTCCGTGGAAATAGTACGCCCCACCGTAACCTGGCTCACTGACTGAGGTTTGACCTTGCAATCTTTGACTACGTGTCTCTCTGACCCACATCGGTAGCAACGACGTACCCCACTACCCCCTTCTGTCCTCCCTACCTTCTGAACCTGACTTCCCCGGTTGTTAGGCTGCTGAGTAGCTTCCGGTCGTCTAGGGAAACTTCGTCGTTGACTGGGTAGTACGGGTGCCGGTGCTGACGCTGCTCGTTTCGCGTCTACCACTCGCTGCGCCAATTCTGCTGCCTCGTCGCTCGTCTCAGGTAGGTTTTCCCTCACGAAGATCTCTAACTCCGTGGTCATGATGGAAAATAGCTGTTCCCCGATGAAGGTGTCCAGTACCTGTGCTACGTCGGTGATATCTTTTCCAGCTAGCAAAAACCACTTCTTCACAAGCGATCCCAGCCTAACCACTAGCTGTGGAAATGTCTCTGCAGCTTCCTTCTTAGCTTCCCGAAACTGTCTACGGTAGTAGTCGGCATCTTTCCTAAACCTTTTCAACAGCGCGTTTCTCACGGCGACAAAGTCCTGCGCTTGTTCAGGCGTCAGTCGAAGATAGGTATCCCGGGCTTCCCCTTGTAACAAAGGCGCTAGCCTAACCGCCCATACCTCTCTTCTCCTACCCTGAATCTCGGCTACTCGCTCAAACATCTGCAGGTAAGCCTCAACGTCTTCTCTCTCTTCCAGGGGTTTAAGCTTGACAGAGTAGTTCGCCCCTCTCTCTCGAGCCCTATTCTCTCGCTCTCTCTGCTCAGCTTTGTCTTCATCTCTGGCTCTACATTCCTCCCCTAGCCTAAGCTCTACCAGTCTTTTTTCCGCTTCTCTAGCTTCTCTTTCTGCGTCCAACCTAGCCTCTATACGGCGCCGGTCTTCCTCTCTCTGTCGCTTTTCCTCTCTCTTCTCATCTTCTCTCTCTCTCTCTTCTCTTCTTCTCTGGCTACTCTCTCGGCTGCCTCCCTCCTCATTCTTTCCCTCTTCTCTTCTTCCTTTTACCTTCGCTCTTCTTCCCTTCTCATCTCACTCACTACATAGTGCGCCAACGCTCCATCCCTGAACCCCAGGCTTTCCCCAACCTGCCTAGCCTAAATCTCTCGCTATCGCCGAGTTCGACTTCGACCTTGCCCCGTGCACTGGGTGATTTAGCATACATTTTAGGCAAAGTCAATTCGTTACTCACTGCTGAAGCCTCCCTGAGTAACCCCGTCACCGATCTTTCGTCGCTGAGGTGCTGATCGTCTAGATCCTTCTCTGTATGGGCTCTAACCTCGCGACGCTTAGCGGCTCGGGCATCCCGCGTGGCCATGGTGAGAAAGAAAATGAAAACAGATTAGTATACAAATAACACAGAACACTTAACTGATACGAACACTTAACGGAACGAATACGCAACACAACAGTCACAGGAGCCGAGGACTCGTTCACCGTCATACCCTTAAAGGCGAGCAAGTGAACCCTGCAACCCAATTCCCCGTTAATGCTTACACTCCGAGTGTGATCCCTAGTGCAAAACACCCCACACTCCCGCCAACCGCCCGCTGCGTACCCTTTCAACACCTGTGTGTGTGTGTGGATGCGGTGTAGTTGGGATCCTGTAGCTGTTGGACAGCCTCGTCCGAAGCAACGGCGAGTCCGGCGGTGATGGAGGGTCACTCCCAGCAGCGGCGCCGATAGCAAAAGGGGGACGTAGCGGTGGTGGTGGTGAGCCCAGACAACATCCACGCTCTCCAGCGGCAAGGGTAGCGGTCTCAAAGCTGACGTCACCCGTCACAGTGGTACCGCAGAGACACGTCGGAGTTGCAGAATTATACTGGTAGTAGGGCGCAACAGAAGTGGTAGCAGTAGATAAAACCAAAGATAACAGTGATGGCAAAGGTGGAAAATCGAATCCAAGCCCAATCCTGTGGACAAATAAGGAGTCTCACTATCTTGTCCCAAAAACTTAAACACTTCATAACAGAATAAGCCTTTCGACGTCCGCCATCTTGACCTGTCTATACATGCCTCTCAAAACACAATGCATTTCTTAATTCTATACCTATACTTTATCTCTTTCATGCCACATGGTTGTTTATATAAATATACATAATTATTACAACTGCATTCCCATTCACACCATAGCAATTCATCTCAATCACGCCTCCATCTTCATCACCCCTCTCCACGTTATAATACATTATCTCTTTCCATTCACAATTATTTCTATCAAGCAATAATACAAACGCGCTTCCTTTATATTCATCACCTTCATCACTCCTCTCCAACGCAGTACATTGTCTCCCTTCCTTCACATTCATCACCCCTCTCTCTCTCTCTCTAACATGCATACTTCATTGTCGCCCTTTGACCCACTTGGCAACAACAGCAACGACAATATTTATACACACTTTTAACCCAGAAAATCATATAAAAATCATATAAACATCATATAAAAATCAACATACTACTATTTATCGAAATACATCCCTTTCCCCCTCATACACCATCATTCATTTACGTACACCGACTCGGAATGCACAGCCACTAAGGAAAAGAATTGCAGGTTTCAACTCACCTTTTAGGTCCTCGGCTTGTGGCACACAGAACAGTACACTGCACAACACAGCACTATAACACACACAGTACTGCACACTGGTTAGTCTGAGAGTTCAAATCTGTTTCTGGCTTATGCTTAGCTAATGCCTGGGACATCTCAATACTGGCGAAGTACTTGAGCATTAGCAGGTGCCCAATCGAGGGCCACACAGCTTTAGAACTGAACTCTACACCTATTCCTACGCAATAGATGGCAGTCACAGTCCTCCCACTACAGACTTTTTAACATCCTTGTCCCGACGAGGGCAACAAGACCTTGGGTGGTTTGAAACTCTGCGAACAAAAACCCTTACAGAAGACGTAGTTTAACTTGACACACAGTCACAACGTTACTTCTGTCAAAAAGACGTCTGCTTGCAAAAGCAACCAAAATGACTCTCCTAACTAAATCACATACCAGCACACAGGACAACCTCGAGTCGAGCTCAGTAACTGTAACGGCAGAAATATTGACGACAAACATGAAGGAAATTAGCTTAGCGAAACAGAGATACCAGCGAAACGAAACTGGACATTAATACAACAGTTAGCTAACAAGCAGCACACACATGGCAAATTAACTTCCTTGAAACATGCACACCGCCGATAGCTACCGATACCATCAACAGACTTAGCGACCAAGAATGTTAAATAGCATACTTTAGTCAAAAACTAACCATAGCGTTGTCTTCGATTAAATAACTTACTGCACCATGAGACACTAAGTAGCTCACTCCAGCCAAAAGTTACCAAGATGATGTCACCCGTATTGGGCAGACACCGCTTATCGTTATTGAATCTGTTCTTCACTCTATCCCTGATACTCCACTTGAAAGATAATTATGCGTGCCCAGTGACAAGAGAGAAGGGGAGGAACTATTCAAATTAGAACCATAATTCTGTAGATGCGAGATTAACGAAAACGAAAGCTAAAAATGATTGGTCAGAAGACTATTGGGAACTTTTGCATACCTTTGGGGACCAAATCTCAACTGATCAGTCGCAAAAGAACTGTTAAGCTGTGAGGGTCGACCAAAGGAACAAACTGCAGTGTTCGTCTATCTCCATCTCATCAAGAGGGTGCTAGAGACATAAAAGACGATTTCACGAGTCCCAGAGTCTACAAGTAAGATAACACTAATAGTTTTGATACGTGTATGTTTAGTGTATATTGATTGCCATGTATAAATAATATGTTCTTGATATATATAGTTGCAGAAACAGATTATTGTTTCTGAGACAGTATGCATGTGGTTTGATGTACCTTAGCCTTAAGATTCGAATTGAATTGTGCATATGGGAACCCTGCAGGTGTCTGATGCTATAGACACTTTGCAGAGGAGACCGCACCCTTATAGCTAACGAGAATACTGTAGCCAGAGCTCCGACTTTTACAGGTCGGGCCTGGGATCATCACGTTTGTGGAGACGAACGCCTGACCGTTGCTCCCGTGGAACCAAGGAGAACTACCACGATTCTACCTGACCACGTCCAAACCCCACAGCTTCAAGAGCGACCCGACTTACCTTAGCTAAGTCACCCACAACAACTGAGTCATACCCTCGAGAAACTAGAACCTTTGAAACTTACGAAGAGTGAAAATCGTAACCGCAGGTAGCAAATGACGAGAGAAACCTGTTAAGACATTTTCCCAGCACTTGGAACTATATTACTTATTAATTTACCGATTAATGCAGAAATGTTAAAGTTTGTGTTGAATATATAAAAAGTGAAATTACATACATACGACTGGTGTCATTCTATTTGTATTGTTGTGTAGCTATTAGTTTTCTTCTCTCGAGACATAATAATCTAGTCTTTTGATTAGTAATTAACGGTTCTCAAGTGAGCCAAATGATACTAAAATTCCCGAGAACAAATATAAATTTTATGTGACCAAAGTACCGTGATCTGTCTCTCACACCACTTTAGGACTTCTGGTAAAAGAACGATCGATAGTGGTAGCGCATCGCCCATCTATCAATAAGTCTTACCCCCTAGTAAGATAAACGTATCTTCCCCAGAATATCATCACATATGGGGGCTCGTCCGGGATAATAAATTTTAGTATCTATATCTTGAGTAACTAAAGATAATATCGAATAGAAAACATTATCTCACTTAGGATTCGTAATAGTGGTCTAGTACAAAATCCGAGAGTTGACTCAGTTACATTGGGAAAAACTTTTTTCTTGATTTTTGAATTGCATGATTGTATTGATTGTTGTATGCACATGTATGTATTGATTGATGTAAGATAATTGTTTCTTATGCATTGATTGAAAATTGTTGTGGATTGCTGGTAACATTTCACATAGGGATATTTTGATTGTACTTGTGTTAAACTAGATTGACTAAGAGTAGTTAGGTTATCTTGCTTTTGGACTCTGGAGATCTAGAAATCTATCATGGCCGACTTCATCAAGGTCAGGAGAGAATTAAGAGAAGAGGGGATAGCACTAGGTCTAGCAGGGCAAGACTTAATCACGTATGTAACCTCAGAATGGGATAAATTGGAAAAATCCAGAGCAGAGGAAAGAATCTGTGCAGAAAAAGCTAGAGCCGAGGAAAGAATCCATGCAGAAAAAGATAGAGACCGTGCCATAGAGGCAGCAGAAAAGCTGAAAGCTATGGAATTAGATATGACGGAACGACTAAAAAAGTTGGACATTGAAGCCAGGGAAAAAGAAAGGGACCAGTTGATAGCAGCTCGGGCAACTGACCCGAATATTAGCCTACTGTCAAACTCATCTGACAACCCTCCCCAACCTCCGTCCACCACTCCAGGCATGAATTTTTTTCTAAGTCCATTTGACGAGAAAGTTGATAGGATAGATGCATATCTTGATCGGTTTGAGCGCTTAGCACAGGAATTCGAACTTGACTATAACAAATGGAACATAAAATTAGCTCAAGGATTGAGAGGTACAGCCTATGACGTGTACGCGAAATTGCCCACAGGACAAAGTAACGATTACGCAGCTCTCAAGAAAGCGCTCTTGATTTGGTTCGAGTTGACCTCCGAAACCTACCGGGAAAAATTGCGCAACTCGCGGAAAGAGAAAGGTGAAAGCTATAGTCAGTTTGTAGACCGATTGGACACCTACTTACGCAAATGGTTAGCCTTATCCAACCTAGAAGAATCATTCGAAGATCTTGCTGAACTAATCCTTAGCGAACAGTTACGCGATGCAATGACGCCAGAAACTAGGATGTTCACCGCGGAACAAGGTGCCGAGAACTTAGCTGATCTAATCAAACTAGCGGACCGTTACACCACCGCGCATGAAAACGAAGCTAAACGCAAGGTAACAGATAAACCCAGCAGAGATGGAAACAACCAGAAACTCCACCCACAACAAACACAGCAGTCTAATCAGAATCAGCAGAATTCGGATAACAAGAAAACCCAAAACTCGGTAAAACCGCCCGGTCAAGGTCAAAACCCCCGGAAATATTGTTCTAACTGCAAAAGAACTAACCATAACACAGGTGATTGCCGTAGAACAGCGAATCAAACGCACACAGTGGCTGTAAGTCAAACTAGTACCGTTGAACTGGAGACTTCAGATAAGTCCCGACCCCCAGTCAGTGAAACAGTTGTAGTGAACGGAAAAACCGCGTCATGTCTATACGACACCGGATTATCGTACGATGCAATCGTCAGTCGAACTCTTGTAGCGGCTGAGGACATCACCGACGAGACCGTCATTTTGCAAGGCCCTGATCGATCCATACCCGCCTCCACCTTACCAATCGCGATGGTCCATGTAGACTCCCGATATGTGTCAGGAAAAGTAAAAGCGGCAGTAATGGATGCACCTTTGTATGACATCATACTAGGGTGTAAATATGTGTATTTAGGGACGCCGATTGCGCCTCAAGTGGTTGCATCAGTCCAAACTAGAGCACAGACCAGACAGGACGCTGCAGATAATCTCCCTGCTAATCCGGCACCAGCCGAGATGAGGGCAGATCAACTAGCTGACCCCACATTAGCTAAATGCTACAAAAAACTCCCTCAGGCGCATAACCCACCTAAGAAAGGAGAGTTCTTTGAGAAAAACGGACTACTGTACAGACAGACAGACCACGACCACTCTCAATTAGTTGTCCCTGCCAAAAATAGACCACAGGTACTAGAGGTAGGACACGCCATTGCATTTAGCGGGCACATGGGCGTGAGTGCAACAATTCAGAGAATTACCGCTCACTATCATTGGCCGGGAATAACAGGAGACATTACGCGCTTTGTCCGCTCTGGTCCCCAGTGCCAGACGGTAGACCAACCAGAGATAGGAGTCCCAGTAACGCTAGGCGAAACGCCCGTAACCGGTACCCCATCCCACAGAGTAGCAGTAGAGATCGTAGGCCCACTGCCGCTCACAGAAAAGCGCAAACCCCTACGCGACGCCGCAACATCCACCGATCATTTAATGGCTTTGTCTATAGCAGAAGAAGTCGAAGCAACAGAGGACTTGGCTATCGAGTATCCGCTGAAAAGCAGCGAGACGTACAGAGACGTAGCTATCGACCCAAAACTATCGACAGACAGACAAAGACAGATAATGGAGATAGTTGCACAACACCAAGCAGTGTTGACGGACATACCTGGACAGACACCGTTAGTTGAAGTGACAATGACCTTGACTGACACTACCCCTGTCCGAGTAAAACCGTACCCTATCCCTCTTGCCAAACAAACCGCTGTCAAGCAGGAGATAGCCACCCTATTAGAGGCTGGAATAATTTCCCCCTCAACCTCCCCATACAGCGCTGGAATAGTCCTATTACGCAAACCAAGCGGAGAACATCGCTTATGCATTGACTACCGCAGACTGAATGCCGTGACGGAATTCCAAGCCGAACCGCTACCAGACACAGCACAGCTGTTCGCGAAATTGCATAACGCAAAATACTTTTCGCGAATAGACCTAAGCAAAGGGTACTATCAGATACCGGTGCCAGAGCACCTAAGACCGTATCTAGCCTTCAGTACAGCTGATGGCCACTATGAGTTCAATGTCTTACCGTTTGGACTGAACAACGCACCAAGCATTTTCTCACGCATGATGAAACAGCTTCTCGCGCCCATTCAAGAGGAAGAACTCCATCACTTTATGGATGACATCTTAATCGCGACCCACACCTGGGATGACCATTTAAGACTTCTCTCTACCGTTCTTCAGCGACTTAGGGAAACCGGACTAACAGCCCGACCGACAAAGTGCCTGCTAGGATACGAAGAGATAGAATTTCTCGGTCACACACTCAGACACGGCAGTCTTCTTCCGGAAGACAAGAACATCGCGAAAATGAACAAGGCACCGCGCCCGATAAACAAGAAGGATGTGCAATCGTTTCTAGGCCTATGTGGCTACTACCAGAAATTCGTTGCCAACTTCAATTCCATCGCCGCGCCATTGTCTGATCTAACCAAGAAGAAAGCGCCCGAGAAAGTAGAATGGAATGCCGAGTGCGAAGATGCGTTCCAAACCCTGAAAGCTAGACTCACCTCACAACCCATCCTGAAGTTGCCCGATGCAACCCAACCATTCGTGTTACGCACAGACGCGAGTAATCAAGGTTTAGGAGCAACCCTACTACAATCTGACCCCAATGACCCTACACTTCTCCTGCCAGTCGCTTATGCCAGCCGGAAATTAAACAAAGCTGAACACAATTACGCAACAGTAGAAAAGGAATGTTTGGCATTGGTCTGGGCCATCCAGAAATTCCAGATGTATTTGTATGGCGCTCATTTCAAGGTGCAGTGCGACCACCAACCCTTAACCTTCCTTGCGTCATCGCAGAAACTCAACGCCAGACTCATGCGTTGGTCACTCTTGCTACAGCCCTACTCATTTCATGTAGAATACATACCCGGAAAGAGTAACCACGGAGCTGACTACCTCAGCAGATACCCCGTGCCCACTGTAGACAAACCTAACCTTGCTTCCAACTCCTCACAGTTGCGGGTGGATGCACCCAGCTTTGTACCCCAGTGACCTCTTCCCCAGTACTCTATGTAAATAATGCATGTACATATTTGCGCCACCATTTCAGTACCAATTCTTACCTACGTGTAAGAATAGTTTTTTGGGGGGCCTATGTAACGGCAGAAATATTGACGACAAACATGAAGGAAATTAGCTTAGCGAAACAGAGATACCAGCGAAACGAAACTGGACATTAATACAACAGTTAGCTAACAAGCAGCACACACATGGCAAATTAACTTCCTTGAAACAGGCACACCGCCGATAGCTACCGATACCATCAACAGACTTAGCGACCAAGAATGTTAAATAGCATACTTTAGTCAAAAACTAACCATAGCGTTGTCTTCGATTAAATAACTTACTGCACCATGAGACACTAAGTAGCTCACTCCAGCCAAAAGTTACCAAGATGATGTCACCCGTATTGGGCAGACACCGCTTATCGTTATTGAATCTGTTCTTCACTCTATCCCTGATACTCCACTTGAAAGATAATTATGCGTGCCCAGTGACAAGAGAGAAGGGGAGGAACTATTCAAATTAGAACCATAATTCTGTAGATGCGAGATTAACGAAAACGAAAGCTAAAAATGATTGGTCAGAAGACTATTGGGAACTTTTGCATACCTTTGGGGACCAAATCTCAACTGATCAGTCGCAAAAGAACTGTTAAGCTGTGAGGGTCGACCAAAGGAACAAACTGCAGTGTTCGTCTATCTCCATCTCATCAAGAGGGTGCTAGAGACATAAAAGACGATTTCACGAGTCCCAGAGTCTACAAGTAAGATAACACTAATAGTTTTGATACGTGTATGTTTAGTGTATATTGATTGCCATGTATAAATAATATGTTCTTGATATATATAGTTGCAGAAACAGATTATTGTTTCTGAGACAGTATGCATGTGGTTTGATGTACCTTAGCCTTAAGATTCGAATTGAATTGTGCATATGGGAACCCTGCAGGTGTCTGATGCTATAGACACTTTGCAGAGGAGACCGCACCCTTATAGCTAACGAGAATACTGTAGCCAGAGCTCCGACTTTTACAGGTCGGGCCTGGGATCATCACGTTTGTGGAGACGAACGCCTGACCGTTGCTCCCGTGGAACCAAGGAGAACTACCACGATTCTACCTGACCACGTCCAAACCCCACAGCTTCAAGAGCGACCCGACTTACCTTAGCTAAGTCACCCACAACAACTGAGTCATACCCTCGAGAAACTAGAACCTTTGAAACTTACGAAGAGTGAAAATCGTAACCGCAGGTAGCAAATGACGAGAGAAACCTGTTAAGACATTTTCCCAGCACTTGGAACTATATTACTTATTAATTTACCGATTAATGCAGAAATGTTAAAGTTTGTGTTGAATATATAAAAAGTGAAATTACATACATACGACTGGTGTCATTCTATTTGTATTGTTGTGTAGCTATTAGTTTTCTTCTCTCGAGACATAATAATCTAGTCTTTTGATTAGTAATTAACGGTTCTCAAGTGAGCCAAATGATACTAAAATTCCCGAGAACAAATATAAATTTTATGTGACCAAAGTACCGTGATCTGTCTCTCACACCACTTTAGGACTTCTGGTAAAAGAACGATCGATAGTGGTAGCGCATCGCCCATCTATCAATAAGTCTTACCCCCTAGTAAGATAAACGTATCTTCCCCAGAATATCATCACAGTAACCCAGTTTCCTAATTCCGCATATGCCCTATCCGCGTTAATCACGTGAAACCACAAATACTTTAATCTTTCATATGCAGTAAAAGAAACTGCCGATATACTATGTACACTGTATATGAGAGATGTGCAACTCTACATATACAGCCGTCTTTAGCACGTGTTGAAAACTCGCGTTGTCACATCAATCGTTTGTTTCATTGTGATTTAGTGATATTATTGCTGTATTAAGTTTGTGAAGTTTTGCCATGTTTTAGAATTGTGATTGTTAGTAAAACTTTGCTTGACCACGTGGCTGACCCGCGACCGGTTTGCGAAACCACGAGGCAGCCCCCATTGTCCAACTGTTGTTTCTCCTATGTGTATTATTGCAGACCAGTGGCTGTACCAGAGAATGTGTATCTTGTTAATTGCTTCTCCATGTGTTTAGTTTAGCCATGATGTAGGTACATGTATAGGAATTATGTTGGAGATCTCAGTGGACCACGTCCCTTGTTTGCATAAGTGGATGCGATCTCGACTGAGGGCTGTTTCTGCCATCAGTGAGACGCTCTGCACAACCTTTGTATACAAGGCTTTGCAGAAATTCGTCTCATATTTTGCAGACGAGCAGGCATCTTGGTCCACGGCAGGGAAGAAATCCCACAGAGAGTCAACCCAGGGGCGAGTTTCAAAACAGCGAGATCTCGGTAGATCCCGGTAGATCTTGCTCATTGGGTCGTTTCTACGGCTGCTCGCTCGCTAGTCAATCGCAAGGCGAGGCGAGAAAGAGCTAGGAGCCTCTCGGGGTACTTTGCCTGCAAGATCAAGATGGCGGAAAGTACGCGGTTTATGCTACTTGGAATCTGTTACGGTGATAATTCGATGGTAAATCTTCGAGTTTCAACCAGATCATGGGAGGAGGTGAAGAACTGTAAGTGAACAAGTTTGCTTTTAATCGATTTTGATGATACATTTGATTTTTTTTACTTTATTTGATTTTATTTTCGCAAATCGTCCAACACATTCGAAGGAACCGCCGTTTGTGTACAAATTGAAAACGAGGCTAGAATGAGGCAGCATGGTGGGTAGTTTCATTCAATGATCGGTCTGACTCAAAAACGAGATCTTGTGACCTAGATAGTCTCGCTGAATTGAAACTCGGCCCTGACCTGCAACCTTGAGCAGCGAGAGCATTGGGCTCCACTAGCTCCGTAGTCAACTACCAAGAAAAGACAACAACACCGCACATCGCCGATAAAGTTAAGTCCTCCGAAACCGTGCACAAACACTGAGCTGCGATAGTCTACTCGTCCAGAAAAACGAATAATAGGACTGAAAGAACTCATAGCCCCCTGATGAAGAGACGTGAAATTTGGACATTTAAGTTAGTGTAGAGATAAGAAGATTTTGTATAGAGTAGAGGAAATAAATGTGTGATATTTACTGATAACAAGTGGCTGGACTACCTATGTTTCATAGCCGTGCGAGAGCTAGTGTGTCAGTAAATTTTTACCATTTTCTCCCTATCTCTATAACCCTATCCGCACACAGACCGAGGTAAACATATAAATGTATTAAGATTAGTCTTAGGGCGATTATACTAGCCGATCCCCGCAGACAAAGACGAGTGGGTAATAGCATTTTATTGTGCAGAGCCCAGTAACAATAGACCCACCGTCACATATAGCTAGACTGGCTGACCTTACCTCAAAACTAAAAAGCATTGGTTGAGTCGCTGTGTTCCTCACCTCTAAACGACAAGGAAAAAACCCATACTTTTTGAATACCTTTTCCGACTCCTAAACTAAGTGTTTGTAGGTCTAGTAACCGGATTGTATATCTTGTATTGTAGTTTATTTTTAATAGTGAATAAAGTAGGTGCAGTCAAAATTCAAACAGACATGCCTAGCCTACACTCAAACACATCACACTTTTGTACTCGATCCTCTCCCCTCCTTTTCATTATATACAGCCAAACTGTAACATTTCTGATAATATCCTTGCGCATTTTTTCTTTACGATAGAAACCCTTGTGTAACCTTAAATTTGTAATCATATATATTTTATATTATTAGGTTTTGTTCTCACTCACTCTCTCTCTCTTTATTTCCCCCGTTTGGGTGCCGGGGGTTTCAGTATAAACAGTATCCCCACTTTTTGGAAATTTAGTGCTTTAAATTCCCACTGTCGCTGTCTTTCTCCTTTGTTCTTTCTCATTCCTACTCTGTTCTACCAATCTACTAAACTATCTTCTTCTTTGCTAGACCAGTCACCTACCTTTTTTCTTGAAAACTCTTCCGGGAGAAAAACTCTTCATTTGTGTGTGAGTTCTGTTGGATCAGCTTGGAAATATTGGATGCTTTCTGCCAAATGACCAATGGGGCTTCCTATGATGTTATTATTTGGCAATGTAGACGTTTTATATGTATGTGTTTTGTTCATATTTTATTTTGTTTTTGTAAACGGGGGTTCGATAAATTAGAGTAAGCTTTTATGCCTCAGCGTCCCCTGCATGGGATGTCTTTATTTTAAAGTGACCGGCTGGTGGAGTGCCTTCAGTGTTACCACTAGGGTTGTTTCGGCAGATCTTTTATGCGGATCAGGGGCGAGTCCTCTTTTTTTTTTTTTTTTTTTAATAAAATCAGTTTATAGTCCCCTCTCTTCCCGATAAGGATTTTCAGAGAGGAGACTCTCTTTCAGCGAGTCCTCTTTCAGCGAAGTTGTGGTCTTTGATTTTGTGGTCCAGATTCGGCTCTTTGCAGTCGGTTGGACCCAGTAAGCATTGAATCTCTCTCTCTCTCTCTCTCTCTCTCTCTCTCTCTCTCTCTCTCTCTCTCTCTCTCTCTCTCTTTTTTTTTTAAAAACTATGATTTGACATTCCCATCTACTGAATCTAGTATTTGTTGTTAATTTTAATTGCTGAAGCCAATTCCCTTATAATTTGATATATACTTATATTGTAACTGTTCTGGTTCTTTCGCACCCATCCATCCCTCCTTTCTTCCAACTACTTTCATTTTTTACATCTAATTTTTCTGCAAAACCTCCTCCCCCAATCCTGGCCCACCTTCCTCCATTGTGTTACCTCCCTGTATAAGAAATGTCACTTACAACATGGCCTTCCAAAGATGGTTTTCGAATTGGCCATCTTAATATATGTCATGCAATCAACAAAACGCATGAAAGCATCAATTTTAAACAACTTTAATACACCATTTCATATAATTGGCTTTTTAGAATCTTGGTTATGCACTAAGACTGTTGATTCTAAAATGGCGATACCAGGTTATTCTTTATTAATACATCATAGAACAAGAAATCAAGAAATTGGTTTATTAATATACAATAGTGAAACGCCTCATTTGAAGCGTCTGCATTACCTTGAGCAGCATCAAGTTGAGTCTATCTGGCTTGAAATAAATATAAAACAATTAGCGCCAATCATCGTCGGATTCTTATACAAGCATCCTGATGTACATGTGTACTGGATTAATAACTTTACTTCAATGATCGATGCTTTGTAATTAGAATCTAAATATTTCTTAATTTTAGGGTATTTAAACCTAATAAATACTGGACCGATACTACAGGGGTGACCTCGTGGCGCAGTGGATAAGTCGCCGGTTTTCTATGCCGAAGGTCGCAGGTTCGTTTCCCGCAAGGGGCGAACGTATGTGACTAAGGTACGAGACTATTGAGGTCACCGAGGGTTTTCTCCGGGCACTCCTTGCCACGCTACGCAGTTTGCAGTCGTGTGCCTATGTAGATAATTTATTCATCAGCCTGTACATAGAAATAAAAGGTTACCGTAGGAAGGTGAGAGAATCTAAATAAATAAATTAAGTTTATAATTAATAAAAGCAGCGTGTGAATCATGCTCGTGCTAGAACGTACTAGTGTCAATAGCATTAGTTGGCTATAGTTATGAGAAGATTGATTGCTGCCATGTGATTTGCTATGTGTGAAAGTCATGCTCGAATTGCGAACGTTCCTAGAAGTGAGTTATAAGTAAAGTAAGTCTATTCGAGAACATTCCTAGATAGCCGTATAAAAACTCCGCGCACTACCTGTTTTAGCAGGAGGAGAGCTTTTTCACATGTGTGGACAGGACCTGTGTAGAGAGAAATAAAGTGGATCTGATTTTCAAGGTGACAGTTAGTGGTAGTTTCTGGGAAGAAGTTTTCTCTGCATACTGTCATCAAGAAAGGAGGATAGGGTGATAGAGGAGGTCTATGAAGGAGCGCTGTGGGAATGCTTGTTTGAACTTTATAAGCCTAAGTCGGTTTAAATATCTGCTGTATATTTGCGACGTAACTTGAGTTGCCTACGTACAATGTCGAGTGCCCTGTGACATCATTTATGCCATCCATGTGCCTGTGTTCACCTTGTCTGTCTTACCGTGCCTGAGTGTCTGTGTCGTCGTTTGTCTGTCCGTGTCTTCATCAGGTCGGAGGAGTACCACTGGTATCGTAAGTCACCTGTTTCAATTTCTCAGTTGGCCATATCGTTCGGGGGGCTGGATGGTGAATGTGAGTGTGGACGGATAAATGATTATATTTTCTTTGGTTCAATTTTCTGTTTCATACGGTTTTAATTGATACATAAATACCAGAGCAAGAAAGAGAGAGAAGAGAGAGTAAAAAGGTTTTTCTAAAATAAATTATAAATTAAATACATGTAAGTTAGCATGAGAGAATTCGCTGTCATATAGCGAAGAATGACAGAAGAAATGTTGAGAATGCGTGTGGCGCAAGGGAGACAATCTTACTGTCAGACAGGAGATTGTACAATTTAACGTAATATGGTTGCTTTACGGTTATATATTTTGTATGTGATGCAGATGTACCAAAAATCCAGTTTCCATTGCATTGCTGTCTGTACCATGTCCGAGTCTGGGTGATGTGGCAAGAGGAACTCAGACGACACCATCCTCCCACTTCCGACATTTAAATTCGGGAAGGTTATTTGTGTCGCAGGATAGAGTTCTTTGTATTTATGTAAAACTGTTTATACTTGCAAAATAACACACACACACACCCAGCATTTACACAACAATTTAATATAATAATTAAAGGACATGTTTGTAAAAGAAGTATTTATTTACATGTGAAAACTTGTAAATTTCAGCAGTTTAAAGTATATTAAAATAAGATTGAGGAATAGTTACTTGACTTTGAAATATTAGAATACTTGTGTAAATGGTCTGGTAAATATATATAGTTAGTCTCCTCTCTGAAAATCCTTATTGGGAAGAGAGGGGACTATAAACTAATAACATGGTAAATATATATGATGAGGGCTTTTTAGCCCAATTTTATTGTCCTTAACGCTCATGCAATAGGACGTTAAGCATCGTTTTTTGTTCGTTGTTAAAACCATTATTACGCCAGACCAGGACTGTCCTGGTCTGGTAAATATGTATGATGAGGGCTCTTTAGCCCAATTTTATTGTCCTTAACTTTTTATAAAATATAGGACGTAAAGCCTCGTTTTTGCTTGCTTGTTGTAAAATTGTCCCCTATACGCTCTGTGTCCGGGGACGTTAATTTAAATAATCGTGCAAAAAAAAAAATGTTGTAATTTAGTCCCCTATAAGCTCATGTGTCCGAGGATGTTAATTTACAAAATGGCAAAAATGTTGTAATTCTGTGTCCGGGGACGTTAATTTAAATAATGAAATGAAAATGTTGTAATATATATTTTGTCTGGGGGAATTATTTCGCCAGGCAATACTAATTACTAGTTTGAACATTTTCTATAAATTTTCTCTTGTATTAACAAAAAAAGGTTTTCTTGTTGTTGATTCTATGTAGTGGAAAAGAATTGTTACCAGCTATTGAAACATTAAGTTATAAATAATAACAATCTTTTCAAGTAATTATGATAATTGTGGGACAAGGTTAAATATATAAAGAATAAATTCAATTACTTGCATTTATTACCTTGATCATAGCAAGCTGGGCCAAACAGAATTGTTGTAAATCTTTGGATATTATTTTGAGTGATTAATTGTTTTATGTATAGTTCAGGGTTATATTAGTGGGTTGTGGGTTGGAAGGGTTGGGAAGGGGAAAAAGGAGTTAATTTTGAGTGTGAATGAGTGAGTGGAATAAAGAAATTGTATCGTCAACTTCTGGTTTGGTGTCTTAGATTATATTTAATTGTTGGGTTTGTCTCGTGTGAAAGCGCACTCATTGTCGAACCGCTGTTCAAGCAGTCGGGACGTGACATGGTGGCAGCGGTGGGATATAGAACGGGGTAGGGGGGGAGTAATTAGGGTAGATTTATTTTTTTATTGTTTAGGTACCAGAAGTCAGTGTTTGTTTCTTCGTCGTCTTGTGTGTCGATGAGTGGCCAGTGGGTGGTTGGTCGGGAGTGAGGTTGCACTGCGCAAAAGGGTTTACACCCCGAGCGTGTGTGCATAAACGGAAAATTGAAGCAGGTAACTTTGTCGTCGAGGCCTAGGCGATAAGGGATTTCTCCGGCTCCTGTTACTGTTTACTTGTCATTTGTCCGACTGTTTGTATATGTGTTGATCGTTATTTGTTTCATTGTTATTCACCCATATTTTCATTTTTCATTCCTAGTCCGCGATTGTATGCTGACGAGAGCTGCGACCCGCAGAGCAGCTAAGCAAGCGCGAGCGATGGACCAGCACTCCGGTGCCGACGCAGCCGCTTCGCGTCCGGTACCGACTGACGGGAAAACCACAGTGAGTACGCCTTCCACTCATGGTACTCGCATGGCAGCCAATCTAATTACTCCTACTTCAGTTAAGACCGTTACAGGGAAAGGTAGCGATAGTATGGATGTATGGGTTAAATACAGAGAGCTGGGCACTAGCATGGGGCTGAAGGACGCAGTTCTAGCCAGTTTTGTGGTAGACGGGGTGAGTAGGGAGCAAGAGGCCGCTAGATTAGCGGAGGAATCTGCTAGGTTAGCGAAGGAAACAGCTAGGCTCGAGAGAAGGATGGAACTGGAGAATAAGGAAAGAGCAGAAGAGTTAGCCCGCGTAGAAAAAGCTAGAGCAGGAGGGCAAAGACAAAGCTAAAGAACTAAAGATCCTAGAAAAGAAAATAGAAGCCGAACGAGAGAGTGTTCAGTGGCGTCTGCAAGAAGAGCGTGCGGCTAGAGAGCAGGCTCGTGAAGATGATAGAGAAAGGTTTAGGCTGCAGTTAGAGCAAGAGAGAGATCTAGAAGCCGAACGTAGGAGAGATAGAGCTCAGTCTGATGGCTATAAGATCAAGGTCCAAGCATTTGACGGCAAAGAAGATATTGAGAGCTATCTTCAGCATTTTGAGCAAATAGCTAGAACACAGAAATGGAAAGAAGAAACATGGTCGGCTAGGTTGTCACCGTTGCTGTCAGGGGAGGCAAGAGAGACTTACTTGAAGTTGACTCCTGAGCAGATAGCCGATTTTGAGGTGGTCATGGAAGCTCTTCTGAAACGATTTAGGAGGGATGCTGACTACTACCGCAAACAGTTCAGGGGAAGTAGGAAGGAAGTGACAGAGACTTTTCCGCAGTACTTGAGTAGAGTACAGGTCTTAGTGAAGAGATGGTTTCTTTGGCTAAAAAGAATATAGATGATGCGGGGGAAGTACTTGATGTCTTTCTGACCGAACAGTTGTTATCGGTGATGAACCCTGAGTTAGAGCTGTTTGTGAGGGAGAGGCAGCCTGAGAACGGCGAGCGCGCGGCTGAGATTGCCCAGTTGCACGTAGACGCAAAGCGAACAGTGAGTAATAGACCGGTGTTCGGTAGCACGTCGTACAAGGGGGGTAATCGTACCAGCAGTCAGTCTGTAGGGGCAGCGAGGAGTAGTCCTAGCGGCAACAAGGGTGAGGATTGATTGATTGATTGATTTATTGTTGCTTTAGGTCCAAACAAGGGTGAGGAGGAAAAGAGAAAGGAAGCTAGTGGGGAGAAACGCCCTATGAAATGTTTCAGGTGCGGGAAGCTAGGTCACATAGCGAAAGAGTGCCGTAGCGCAAAACAGTTGCTACGCATCACTGCTAGTCAGGATTCAGGACCGATTCACTCTGAAGCGACTAGTACTAGGCTTAGCACTATTCAGCGGTATAACCCTTGGAGCAAGGGAACAGTCAGGGGTCAGCCTGTGGAAGTTTTGAGAGATACTGGTGCTGAGATGGGAGCTGTAGCAGCGAAGTGGGTGCGTCCCGAGGATATGACAGGCAGGGAGATTGAGGTCATGTTCGCTGATCAGGTTAAGTCAGGGAAGTATCCTACAGCGTATGTAGAGGTGGACTCATCTTTCGTGAAGGGTACAGTGAAACTGATTGTCATTGAACAAATCGTACCTGATGTCATCTTAGGCAACTGGGTTACTTTCAAGGGAGGTTATCGCAGTCCAGTAGCTGTAGACGGGATAGAGTGTGCGATAGCCGCTGTTCAGACCAGGGCACAGGCCAAAGCAGAAGGGAAGCAGGAAAAAGCGCTGCCAATTCCGAAACCGTTCCAACTCGACGTAACACCCGATCAGTTGGCAGAGTTACAAGAGGAAGATCCTACTTTAGCCAGAGCTAGGGAGTGTGAGAAGCAAGGGACGAAACTCAAGTCAGGCTGATGGTTAGCTTCCGTAAGAAGAACATCTTGTATAGAGTGCACCATCAGGGGGAAGAAGAACTGACACAGCTAGTCGTGCCTAGCAAACTCAGAGGACAGGTGATGCGCCTGGCGCACGACCCTCCTATGGCCGGACATTTAGGCGGAAAGAGGACGCGTGAGTGTTCTATTGGCCAGGTATGTACGGGGATGTTAGGCGATTCTGTGAATCATGTCCCGAGTGCCAGAAGACAGTTCCTAGGGGTAGGGTAGCCAAAGTTCCGCTGCAGAAGCTACCGCTAGTTGATGAGCCGTTCCAAAGAGTTGCAGTTGATATCGTAGGGCCTATAAAACCTATGCTGCCGTGAACTGACAAAACCGAGCAAGTCCACAAAACCTACTTTCGAGAAAATCGACGTTTTGTGTTGCGCTATATTACGCGATCGTTTTTGGAAGTTTAAGGGCATATTATAAAGCAATCCCTCGATTTAAGAGTGCATACCTTGAATGTTAAAGCTTTATGTTTGATAGATTTGATGTTTTAAGACTATTTGTGGACTTGCTTTGTTTTGTCAGATTATTCTTGAGATAGATCTTTGTTGAGAACATGACAAAACCAAGCAAGTCACCCGCTTGGTTTTGTCAGTTTATTATTGAATTAAATCCTTGTTAAAAAAAATTCACAAAACCAAGTAAGTCAAATCCGCTTGGTTTTGTCAGTTTATTATTAAGTAAATCCTTGTTTTCAAAATTCACAAAACCAAGTAAGTCCCATAGGCCGTTTCGTTTCTTTGTTAAAAAGTCTGACGAGATGAGTCACATAAGTTGGGTTTTGTAAGATGTGTGTGCGGCAGTTACAGTGAGTGTATATGTGTGCCTGTTTATTGTTTTTAGCCATTCTTCACTTAATATTTCTGGGTTGGTATGCAGGAGTCATGGTTTTTTTTGCTCTCCCTTCAAAATAATATTAGATGCAGCCAATTTAATTTTAAAAATACAAAACTATTTTCCTTTCAGTTTCCTATTGTAGCGATCTTTCTGCCTTTACACCACGTGTATGTCTTGTATTTTGTTGCCCTTGTTGTGTGTCTGTAATATATTTGTTGCTGTTTGTTTGTGGGTTCGGGCACTGAATAGAATAGGCCCAACGTTTCCCGGCGTGTCGTAAGAGGCGACTAACAGGGGTAATGTTAGCACGGCATCACTGGGCGAAAGTCTTCTATACAGAAGTCACCGGCCAGGGCGAGGAACCTCACGTTGCTACAGGTTCAACGACCACGTGCTCGGGGCCAAGGCGAGCCACACTGTATTCGTGGATTTCGGCTGTGCCCAACAGCCTGGAGAGGATTGGGCACCGCCAGGTCCTTTTTTGCCCAAGACACACTACATGATGACACTATCCACTAATTCCATACCGGATAGGTCGTCGCCCGGCTCAAGGACCACGCCTACCGTTGGCAACCAGGACGGAGGTGTTAAGTATGCTACTGATGGACAATTTAGCAAGATCCGCACGAGAAACAACATCGTCATAGGAACCTGGAATGTCAGGACCCTAACTGCGGAAGGAAAATTAGAAGAACTGGCCCACAAGTTGGACCGCTATCGATGGAACGTTCTAGGCATTAGCGAACTGCGCTGGAAAGGCCTAGGTGAAACAACGACAGACAAAGGCCACAAGCTCTATTTCAGCGGTAGAGATGACAGGCACGAACACGGCGTTGGATTCTTGGTCCACAAGAACATTCTAGCCACTGTCATGGGTTGCCGCCCAGTCTCCAGTAGACTCATTACCATCCGCCTGAGAGCAGCCCCTTTCAACATCACCATCATCCAGACCTATGCCCCAACATCAGACTATGACGACAGCGAAGTGGAGGATTTTTATGAAAATCTACAGGCGGTCCTTGACCAAGTGCCGAAGAAGGACATAGTCATAGTGCAAGGCGACTGGAATGCCAAGGTTGGCCAAGATGCGCACCACAACTGGGGAGACACATGTGGACCCCACTGCAACAACGAGACAAATGACAGGGGTCTGAGATTCTTGAAGTTTGCCAGATACAACAATCTGGTACTGGCAAACACGCTTGGTCTCCACAAAAACTCCAGACGATGGACATGGCACAGTCCCCGGGGGGGGGGGGGGGGGGGGGGGAGGATCACAACCATATAGACTACATCATGGTCAAGAAACGCTTCAGATCAAGCATCAACATTGGCAGGACACGCACTTTTCCAGGAGCAGACATCGGAAGTGACCACGATCTCTTGATGATGTCTTTCCGGCTCCACTTGAAGAGAGTAAATACTGCACTAGACTGAAGTTCGACCTGGACAAACTGCAAGACCCGGAGGTGGCAGAACTATTTCAGGCCACAATTGAAGGGAAATTTGCACCACTGCTCATTTTGGGGGCTGGTGAAGTAGATGTCAACACCATGACCACCACCTTCAACTCAGCTGTGACAGATGCCGCCACTGAGATCCTTGGCAAGCACCGACCAAAGAAGAAGCCGTGGATCACACCTGAACTTTTGGATCTGTGTGATAAACGAAGAGAGATTAAAAAAAAAAGAAGAAGAAAAAGAACACCTCACAGGGAGCTGATGTCTACCGAAAAATCAACAATGACATCCGAAAAGGCATGCGGACAGCAAAGGAGAACTGGATAGAAGATCAATGCCAGGAAATAGAGAACAGTCTGAACAAGAACAACAGCAAGAAGGCCTACCAGACTGTAAAGCGGCTGACAAGTTTCAAACAGCCCAAAGTCTCCACGATCCAAAGCAAGTCTGGCATATGCCTTACAGAAGAACAAGAAGTCTTGGACAGATCGACAGAGTACTGCTCTGACCTTTACAACCATACACCAAATGGAGACCCATCAGTTCTAGCACGTCCCGAGAACAGAGAAGAAGAAATCCTCCCAATTCTCCGGGAAGAAGTTGAGGCAGCAGTGCAATCGCTAAAGAAAGGGAAGTCAGCGGGAGTGGACAACATACCCGCGGAACTTCTACAAGCAGGAGGAGAAGCGATGATTGATGCCCTCACCATTATCTGTAACAAGATCTGGCAGAGTGGAGAGTGGCCTATACCATGGGCCCAGTCGCTTGTCATCACTCTTCCCAAAAACGGTAACCTTCAGGAGTGGGAAAATTACCGCACCGTCAGCCTCATCATCCATCCCAGCAAGGTCCTCCTGAAAATATTATTCAACAGGTTGAAACCCCAAGCTGAACAAATCATAGCTGAAGAACAAGCAGGATTCAGGGCAGGGCGAAGTACCACTGAACAGATTTTCAACCGCAGAATAATCTGTGAGAAATACCTACAGCACCAACAACATCTATATCATGTGTTCATAGACTTCAAGAAAACGTTTGATTCTGGCATGCAGCTCTATGGGCAACAATGAAAGCGTACAACATCAGACCTAAAATTATTGAAGTCATCAAAAACCTGTATGACAAGGCTACCAGTGCAGTCCTCCACAACAGCGCCATCGGGAATTGGTTCAGAACAACAATCGGTGTGCGTCAAGGATGCCTACTCTCTCCAACACCCTTCAACATCTTCCTAGAGCGCATCATGTCAGATGCTCTTGCAGATCACGAAGGCACAGTCAGCATAGGGGGTAGAGCAATCTCCAATCTTCGTTTTGCGGATGACATTGATGGATTGGCTGGAGAGGAACAAGAACTTGAACAGCTGGTGCAGAGGCTTGACACCACCTCCAAAGCTTGTGGAATTGAAATAAGTGCAGAGAAGACCGAAATGATGACCAACAACACCAATGGCATCAACACGGACATCAAAGTCCAAGGCCAATCCCTCAACACAGTGCATAGCTTCAAATATTTAGGAGCCATTGTATCAGACAATGGGTCCCGACAGGAAGTCCTCTCCAGGATCGCACAAACAACTGCTGCCCTGACAAGGTTGAAGCCATTTGGAAAGACAGGACCATCATTCTACATTCCAAAGTAAGACTGCTGCGCTCCCTTGTCATCTCCATCTTCCTATATGCTTGCGAAGCATAGACCTTCACAGCAGATCTACAACGAAGAATACAAAGCATGGAGATGAGGTGCTACAGAAGACTTCTGGGCATTTCCTATACCCAACACATCACCAACGACGAAGTCCGACAGACCATCACACAAGCCATTGGACAACACGATGACCTGCTCACAGTGGTGAAGAAACGGAAACTCCGATGATATGGCCATGTCACCAGATCATCAGGCCTTGCAAAGACTATTCTGCAAGGCACAGTGCAAGGAGGTAGAAGAAGAGGGAGACCGAAAAAGAGGTGGGAGGACAACATTCGAGAATAGACTGGTTTGACACTGAGCGAAGCCATCAGGGCTGCTGAGGACAGAGAGAGATGGAGTATGCTGGTTAAACGATCATCTGTGGTGCCCATACGACCTCAGGGTTACGGGACAGGATAGGATATGATAGGATAGGATAGTTTGTTTGTTTGTTTCCACACCTCGTGGAAGTTGCCGCGTAGGCGGAAGATCTACAGGATCCTTCATGGTGGGCAGGAAAGTACATGAAGAAAACTCTTTTTCAAAAAGCCGAACACGTCCTTTGCTGACCGAAATTTCGTCATCATTTTCACAGGAAAATAATATTGCACAGCAGCAATAACATGGATTCTCACTGGTCCACTTCATCTTAAGGCGCTTTCTCATTGGTCGGGAGGACTTACTTTTCTTTGTCAGGTTATTGTAGAAAATGACGTCATCATGCCAACTCGAGCATCAGCCAGAGGATCGCCGAAACAAAATCGCAGGGGACTTGCTTGGTTTTATCAGTTTATTCCCCCACTTAAATTTTTTTTAACAAGGACTTACTCTATGATATCTCCAAATCTAAACATAGTTCGGATTTGATTTTTACAGGTAAGATGCGTCATTCTCTTGCAAGTTTGATGGCGCAAAAAACTCATTTTCGACCTTAGGTGGACTTACTCGGTTTTGTCAAATCACGGCAGTATGTCAGACAGAGGCAACCAATACATTTTGGTCATGGTGGATTATGCCACGCGCTATCCTGAGGCAGTAGCACTGAAGGGCATAGAGGCTGAAAGAGTTGCCGAGGCTCTGTGGGAAATTTGGACGAGGGTAGGAATTCCCAAGGAAATATTGACTGATCAAGGGACACAATTCATGTCAAGTGTTATGGCCGAGGTGAACAGACTTCTAGCGATTCATGGGAAGGCAACGACACCATTCCATCCGATGTGCGACGGGCTCGTTGAGCGTTTCAATGGTACCCTCGTGTCGATGCTCAAAAAGTTGACGAAGGAGCAACCGAAAGCATGGGATAGATAGCCTACATAACCAGCGCTGTTGTTTGCATATAGGGAAGTACCTCAAGAGAGTACAGGGTTTTCTCCTTTTGAACTGCTGTATGGCAAGACAGTGAGAGGTCCCATGTCTGTTCTCAGAGAGTTGTGGACGAAGGACAACCAAGGAGAGGAAGTGAAGGTGGCTAGTCAGTACGTAGTGGACCTGAGAAATAGAATAGAGGAAACGTGCGCACTAGCGAAGGAAAGTTTGAAGAAAGCAGGTGAAAGGCAGAAAAGGCATTTCGATAGGAAGACGAAACCCAGAACATTTCAAGCAGGAGACAAAGTGTTACTTTTGTTGCCAACCAAGCACAACAAACTAGAAATGAGCTGGAGGGGGCCATACGAGGTAGTAAATCGTAGGGGCGAATGCGATTATCAGATTCGCATAGGGAACAAGGTGAAACTGTTTCACGCCAATCTGCTGAAGTTGTACCATCAGAGAGTACAAATTGCCACGGCTGTGGTGGTAGATGAAGCGGACGATTGGGAGGAAGTACCTACAGTTGAGGGCATACCCACCGTAGTGCTAAAACAGTCAGAGACGTTAGATGACGTGCATCTTGATGCAGATAGCCCGGAAATCCATCCAGGAATCAGGAGGCTATTAGAGAGTTATCCTGACATTCTGACTGACTTACCTTTGCGCACCACGTTGGATGAGTGCGAGGTACGACTGGATGACGACCGTCCAGTAAGGACCAAACAGTATCCGTTACCTCATTCGAAGATGGAAACTATCAGGGCAGAGGTTGAGACGATGTTAGCCATGGGTGTGATCGAGCGGGCAGCTTCACCGTTCAGTTCGCCGATTGTACTAGTGAAGAAGAAAGACGGAGCAGTCAGATTTCGATTTGATAGTGGAAAGCATTTCAGGAAAGGAAAATGTACCAGCTGATTTCTTGAGTAGAACTGAGTAGCGTGTTTATTAAGAACTAAAACCGTTGGTTTTCGTCTTGGGGGATGCTGTGTCACGCTACGCAGTTTGCAGTCGTGTGCCTATGTAGATAATTTATTCATCAGCCTGTACATAGAAATAAAAGGTTACCGTAGGAAGGGGAGAGAATCTAAATAAATTAATTAAGTTTATAATTAATAAAACAGCGTGTGAATCATGCCCGTGCTAGAACGTACTAGTGTCGATAGCATTAGTTGGCTATAGTTATGAGAAGATTGATTGCTGCCATGTGATTTGCTATGTGTGAAAGTCGTGCTCGAATTGCGAACGTTCCTAGAAGTGAGTTATAAGTAAAGTAAGTCTATTCGAGACAGTGATGGATATCACGTACAATCGTACGTGTTTCACGTACTGAGTTGGGAAATCACGTAAAGAAAATGTAATGAAAGGGTATGAACATGCACAAAGTCAGTGCCAAAGAGGTATGAAAACGTAAAGCTAAGTTGCTGGGAGGTATCATCAGGAACAACTATTTCGGTCGTGCGTACAGCTTTCGCTCGATTTGGATCGTGTGCCTGTGCGTCCTGGGCGACCGCCTACCACCCTCTCTCCCCCTCCTATTCATTCTGTCGCTTTCGAGAAACAGCCAATCATATGCACGATAATATTCACTATTTTTTCTCGACGCTTTTGATTGGCTATATAAGACTGACAACAACCCAACATTAAACATGGTCGACAAGCAGCGATCTGAGGGGAAGCCGAAGAAAAGGAAAAATAGAGCAGACAAAACTAATTGCTCCAAAAAATTAAAACAAGATGAAGGAAAAGAAAAACACACTTTTTTGTCGGCCTTTGGCTTTGAGTGCTCGGTAAGAAAAGAAAAAGGTGAGCCGCAACCGGGCCCGGCTGAAGAAACTCAAACTGATGAAAAGACTTTCCACGTAATTTAAAGTGTTTATTACGTATGTTGGTGTACCCCCTAAAAAGGTGAAAGGGGGTATAAAAATCCCCTTATGTTTGCAATGAGGGTATGAAAACCCCCACATGTTTTGGTTGAGGGTATAAATACCCCTAGCTTAAAAACTTTCTCCATCACTGCGAGAACATTCCTAGATAGCCGTATAAAAACTCCGCGCACTACCTGCTTTAGCAGGAGGAGAGCTTTTTCACATCACATGTGTAGACAGGACCGGTGTAGAGAGAAATAAAGTGGATCTGATTTTCAAGGTGACAGTTAGTGGCAGTTTCTGGGAAGAAGTTTTCTCTGCATACTGTCATCAAGAAAGGAGGATAGGGTGATAGAGGAGGTCTATGAAGGAGCGCTGTGGGAATGCTTGTTTGAACTTTATAAGCCTAAGTCGGTTTAAATATCTGCTGTATATTTGCGACGTAACTTGAGTTGTCTAGGTACAATGTCGAGTGCCCTGTGACATCACCTATGCCATCCATGTGCCTGTGTTCACCTTGTCTGTCTTACCGTGCCTGAGTGTCTGTGTCGTCGTTTGTCTGTCCGTGTCTACATCAGGTCGGAGGAGTACCACTGGTATCGTAAGTCACCTGTTTCAATTTCTCAGTTGGCCATATCGTTCGGGGGGCTGGGTGGTGAATGTGAGTGTGGACGGATAAATGATTATATTTTCTTTGGTTCAATTTTATGTTTCATACGGTTTTAATTGGTACATAATTACCAGAGCAAGAAAGAGAGAGAAGATAGAGTAAAAAGGTTTTTCTAAAATAAATTATAAATTAAATACATGTAAGTTAGCATGAGAGAATTCGCTGTCATATAGCGAAGAATGACAGAAGAAATGTTAAGAATGCGTGTGGCGCAAGGGAGACAATCTTACTGTCAGACAGGAGATTGTACAATTTAACGTAATATGGTTGCTTTACGGTTATATTTTGTATGAGATGCAGATGTACCAAAAATCCAGTTTCCATTGCATTGCTGTCTGTACCATGTCCGAGTCTGGGTGATGTGGCAAGAGGAACTCAGACGACACCATCCTCCCACTTCCGACATTTAAATTCGGGAAGGTTATTTGTGTCGCAGGATAGAGTTCTTTGTATTTATGTAAAACTGTTTATACTTGCAAAATAACACATGACACCCAGCATTTACACAACAATTTAATATAATAATTAAAGGACATGTTTGTAAAAGAAGTATTTATTTACATGTGAAAACTTGTAAATTTCAGCAGTTTAAAGTATATTAAAATAAGATTGAGGAATAGTTACTTGACTTTGAAATATTAGAATACTTGTGTAAGCAACTTGAAGATCCGTTGGATCTCATTTGTGATATGATGATGATGGTCATTGATGTCAGGGTGGCGACGTGGTGATCGGCCTTAACGCTCATGCAATAGGACGTTAAGCATCGTTTTTCGTTCAAGACCAAATGGTCTGGTAAATATGTATGATGAGGGCTTTTTAGCCCAATTTTATTGTCCTTAACGCTCATGCAATAGGACGTTAAGCATCGTTTTTCGTTCGTTCGTTGTTAAATCTGCAAGATCCGTTGGATCTCATTTTTGATATGATGATGATGGTCATTGTTGTCAGGGTGGCGACGTGGTGATCGTCCTTAACGCTCATGCAATAGGACGTTAAGCATCGTTTTTCGTTCGTTGTTGTAAAATCAAAAAGTCTCCTCTCTGAAAATCCTTACCGGGAAGAGAGGGGACTATAAACTGATTAAAAAAAAAAATGTTGTAATTTGTCCCCTATATGCTTACGTGTCTGGGGACGGTAATCTACCCTCCCCCCCCCCCCTTTCCCAGTCCCCTATTCGCTATATGTGACGTGGGACTTTAATCTATCTACCACCAGTTAATCTACCAAATGAATGAATGTTGTAATTCTGTGTCCGGGGACGTTAATTTAAATAATGAAATGAAAATGTTGTAATATATATTTTGTCGGGGGGAATTATTTCGCCAGGCAATATTAATTACTAGTTTGAACATTTTCTATAAATTTTCTCTTGTATTAACAAAAAAAGGTTTTCTTGTTGTTGATTCTATGTAGTGGAAAAGAATTGTTACCAGCTATTGAAACATTAAGTTATAAATAATAACAATCTTTTCAAGTAATTATGATAATTGTGGGACAAGGTTAAATATATAAAGAATAAATTCAATTACTTGCATTTATTACCTTGATCATAGCAAGCTGGACCAAACAGAATTGTTGTAAATCTTTTGTATATTTTGTAGACGATTTATTTATTTTCCATTTTGATTTAGATTATCACTATTATTTTGAGTGATTATTTGTTTTATGTATAGTTCAGGGTTATATTAGTGGGTTGTGGGTTGGAAGGGTTGGGAAGGGGAAAAAGGAGTTAATTTTGAGTGTGAATGAGTGAGTGGAATAAAGAAATTGTATCGTCAACTTCTGGTTTGATGTCTTAGATTATATTTAAGTGTTGGGTTTGTCTCGTGTGAAAGCGCACTCATTGTGGAACCGCTGTTCAGGCAGTCGGGACGTGACACTCCTGTTTCCTCCCTTCCTTCAATAATGGTACTGGATGCAGTCAATAAACAATTTAAAAAAAAACAAAAATTCGATTTTCTTTCCGTCTTCCAATAGCGATCTCCCTGCCTTTACACCACCTGTTTGAGTGATGGATGTGTATTTGTTGTGTGTGTGTGAGGGTGGATGAGACAGGTGAGCGTGTATGTTGGTACAGATCGCCGCGCTTTGAGCCTGATTGATTTGGGGAAAGGCGCGTACATAGCATCCTGTATTATTATTATTATTATTATTATTATTATTATTATTATTATTATTATTATTATTATTATTATTATTATTGTAGCGGAAAGGGAGGCGACTGGTTGAGGCTTGGGAGAGAAATTGTCTACCTTGAGTTTTCTTGGTTAGACTGGCCTTGGGTGGCTACTGCTTTGCAGAATCCTTTGGGTATGCCACTGGGTTAGCAGTACAAGGCGACACGACATTTGTTGTCCCCGGCTGACCATTCGCCCGCTGCGTCTGGTGCCGAGCGGGACCACATTGTGGGCAGGCATTTTATGCAGGTCGGTGGCAGCGGCCTTGCAGTTAGAATGCGTGGCACTAGTTGCCGGCAGCCTGGTACTCCCAACCTTGTGGGGCCGGGTAGCTCAGTTGGTAAGAGCGTCTTGCTAGTAACCGAAAGGTCGCTGGTTCGAATCCCGGATTGGTCAACGTGTGATCATATTATTTTCCCCTTTACCAACAACTGGCCCGCTGGTGTCAGTATAAATCGGTCCAGTAGTCACCTATATGCGAAAGTGTCGTGTGACTATAATCTACAAACAACAACTCCCAACCATCAGTCCCCTATTCGCTATTGTGACGTGGGACTTTAATTTATCTAAACGAAACTCCCATCCACGCTCCACAGCCTTGCAAGGCAAATATTTTTACGTCCTTCTTTTGAGGGACTACAATAAAATATGACAGCTCGGGTGGAGCAATTTTCCCAACGGTTGGTGGCCGAGAGACGGGAGTTAAAGTCTCCGCTCGGCTACATTATTATTATTATTATTATTATTATTATTATTATTATTATTATTATTATTATTATTATTATTATTATTATTATTATTATTACATGTATTAAATTGTGCAACTTTGAACAACTAGTATCAGGACCAACCAGAGTAGCTGCGACTTCTAGCACACTCATTGATAACATATATACAAATAACAAGACACATGTTGTAGAAGTTTGTGTACCAGTCTTTGCTTGCAGTGATCATTATTCTGTTTGTTTAACCTGGAAAAAGAAAGGAGCTAAAATACCCAAACCAGGACATCAAACAATAACATACAGATCTTTTTCCAAATTTATTAAAGATGATTTTCTCTTTGACCTCAGCAACAGCGCTCTCTCAAGTGTTTATAACTTTACTAACCCTGATATTGCTTTATCATATTGGTTTGGCACATTTATGAATATATGCAATAAGCATGCTCCTATATATATGTTACCGGCAATCTGTGTATTCAGTCAATACGTGTATTGTCTAAATAAATCAGTCAATTCGTGTTTTGACTGTGACCACTAACCAATGCATGTAATGACTAAAATTTCCAGTCAATACGTGTATTGTCTTAATTTTTACCCACTTCAAAACACACATTGACTGACTGTTCATTTTAGTCAATGCGTGTTTCGCTCAGTCAAGTCTTCGAGCACATGCGAGCGCACAGCATTATTTATATTAATGTGTTAATCGGCATGTAACTGATAAGGTCCAGTGTCTTCTTTGAAAATCAATCACTAGGACTTCAGCGAAGATCTTGTGGTGACGATTGTGATTGCAAACCGCGACAAAACCACGGTCGATAATTCATTCTAGACTTGCTTTGTCGGCTCCTCGCCACAAATGATTGATACGAATGAAAACGAACAAAAGTTTTTAAACAAGCTGGCCGAAATTCTAGCGAATAAAGATTCCAGTTGCCTGTTGACCAAGGCGATATATTACGACTGTTACACGTATTTATTAATAATCGATTCAGCTCCGATGCTTGAATCTTGATATGTGTAACTTGAATTCGTTTATCCACGCTGCATATTCACTCAGCAACAAGACAAGAGTCGTCGTATAAAGTTTTTCCTTTAATCAGCAAACACCAACAACTGCATACAAGATAGGTTTCCGAAAATCATTCCAAAAATAACTTTTTCAAGTAGACAATGCATTACTTATACAGCCTCTCTGCAATCCAGTAAAGCTTAAAATATTCCGGAGTAACGCAATAACACCCAATCAAAATAAAACTAATCACCGGAACTGTCTTACAACATATAACATTCCTCAGTTTAGAAGAATTATCTAGCTATTACCAGATAGGTCTGGAACTTTCGATCGATAATAAACAAGTAATTCCAGAAAATGATCAACGATACTACAACAATATCGACCAACGAAAATTATCAACATTATACAAAGCTTTTTCTAACAACGCAGAATCAAATCAAAGGTAAATACAAGCTATCATTACATGAGTTGCAAAATAAAACGGTCGGAACTATCGTGCGGGTCTCAATCGTACTTTCTCTCTCTCTCTCTCTCTCTCTCTCTCTCTCTCTCTCTCTCTCTCTCTCTCTCTCTCTCTCTCTCTCTCTCTCTCTCTCTCTCGGGTCACGTGGTTGCTGTGATCTGCGATGGCGGATTTTTGAAAAGCTCAGTGTAAACAGTGTGAATTTTCAAAGCTTGTGTCAGTTCGGAGAAGTTTCAAGTGCAACCAACGATGCCGAGTGATAGCATACACCATCGGCAAACAGTAGGCCGATTCTTGTGCAAAGTATCGGACAACTTGAAGCGGAATTTGTGGTGCAAATTTCGTGAACACTGTGTGCTGTACTCTTGTGTGCTGGATGTGACACTGTGCTGCGTAGCCGCCTTGGCGGTGTGACTGTGTTCGTCGTATGCTTGCTGTTACTTTGCGGCGACGTGGAATTAAACCCCGGACCCAATGGCTCCCCCACGAAAGCAACAAAAGAGGACGACAGGAATAAAGATTCAACCCTTGATTCTCCAACCCGGGCTAGCCAGACTGATCGCATTATGAAAGGAATTGAATCACTAAACGCCAGGATGCAAACCTTTGAAACAAATCAGATTCAGCAATTCCAGACGATGTCAACAGGCTTGCAACAGCTGAGAGACAGTTTCGCAGATAGGCTAGCCCAGATCGATGAGAATCAAGAGAGACTGAAAAACAAATCAGCCGACCTAGAAGCGAGATACAGTGATCTGTGCAGCGAGAATACTGACCTACGTGTAGAAGTAAACAGTCTACGCAGTAAGTGTGATGCCATTGAAAATCAGAGTAGAAGAAATAATCTCGTCTTCTTTGGGATTAAGAGAGAAGGATCTGCCAAGGAAAATTGGGACACTTGTGAAAGAAAGGTAAAAGAAGTGATTCATGAAGGTCTGGGCATTACAGAAACGATTAACATAGAAAGAGCACACCGAGTCGGTAGAGAGGATAACATTATTGTTAAGTTTCTGTCATACAAAGACAAGTCTCTCATCCTATCTAAGGCCCGGCTTCTGAAAGGGAGTGATCGCTTTCGCAATGTGTTCATAAATGAAGATTTTTCTGGCACCGTCCGTGCGAAACGAAGAGCTGTACGAGAAAAAGCCATGGAACTACACGCAAGAGGGGAAAGTGCGAAACTCCGATTTGACAAACTAGTCAGGTTCATTATGTAGTTTCGCCGGAAAATTGTGGAGAGTATACAAAATATACATTTCTGGAAACGTTTTTGTATAAGCAATCAGAAAAACAATGTTTCCATTTGCCCCGAGTCGTATTTGGCCGCCATCTTGGATTTTACAAAATGGCTGCCAGCAAAGAAGGTTTTCGTCAAAATCTGGGCTTTTAAGTGACATAGAAAAATAATTGTGACCGCCAAACCACCATTTTAAGGGCTAAGGAATCCAGTGGTATCAAAATAAACAAGTATTGATCTTGGGGATCATTAATACCCCCTGACAGACACACACACAGACAGACACACAGACAATGGTTCTCTTGACAGAAATGGGTATAATCTTTTTAATAATAACAAAATGGTAACAAGAATAATAGGCAACCTAGGAGTTATTACAGATCATCATCATCATCATCATCATCATCATCATCATCATCATCATCATCATCATCATCATCATCATCATCAGTTTCATACATGTTGTGTGTGTCCTCATCGTTAAGGCACTCACTGCCACACTGGCACAGATCGGTGCAGGATAACTTGTTTGTTCTGCAAGAACATCTGGTAGAAGAACAGTCTGTTTCGCATTTACAGCTAACCATCTCAATGATGGCCTTCGGAGCTGGAAGGTCATTTGTCATGGTTGGTTTCAGCTGGCCATCGGACTCCTTGTGGTAGCCATTCTGCAGGGGATCCAGAGGATTGTGCACAGCAATAGTGGCTTGTCCCCAGACTGTGGCTTGGATATGGACTGTCAGGATATGTTGTTTAAGAGCTCCAAGTGTAGGAGGTAGCTTGTCACTTTCTGCCATTTGCTTGCAAAATAGATGCCATCGAAGTTCGGATATATTCTTGATATAGATGCCTTTGGGGCAGTATGCTTGACAGACGAAGCTAGACAGAGTGGACAACATAGTATTAATTTCACATACTATACCATGACTCAAAAGTGCAATGTTTATGGCGTTGCTAGGTGAGTGCCTCTCTAACGGAAGTTGACAAAAACAAAACAGTCATAGAGTTGCTTCCCCTGAACCACCGTCCCCGTGCGTCCCGTGTTATAACACGCGTCCAAGCGCTCACGATAACGGTCCGAAAATCTCATTCCTTTTTTGGCACTCGCTGAGTGTGGTTGTGTCTACTCTAGCTCTCTTTTTTGCTGACTTTCTGCGTTCGTCCTGTAGTTTGTTGTTACTACCGCCGGCGGAGTTTTGGGTTTCCTTGTCATTTCTCAACGTAGCTGTTCGTCGGCTTCAACCCCGTCTATGCGCGTCTCTTCTACTTCGGCGGCCGTTCGTTCTAAGGAATGTCGATTTTCCTCTGTACCTTCCTTCGTTTCCTCCCCTGCCAACATTACCTCTGTTTTGCTACGTTGCGCTTCCGCTCCTGCGCCTCCTGCTTTGTCTTCTACCCATCAGGTTTGTAGAGTGGTGGTGGTGAGGTGTGGAGTGGCTGTAGTGAGGTGAGGGGTGGCTCCTTGGTCTTGCCAGAAGTGAACTTGGAGCCGTTTCTGGTCAAGGTTACGACCAGAAACATATAAGTGGTCGCCCTAGTTTAGGACCACATAATTTTTCCGGCAGGGATGCCCCGGCTAGTCCAGTTCAGCTACCTGCCGAAGCCTTCCCTTCTGCTTCCTGCGGGATTCAGACCGGGTCGGGACTTCTGGCTAATGTTGGCTCCTTGGTCTTGCCAGAAGTGACCTTGGAGCCGTTTCTGGTCAAGGTTTCGACCAGAAAAATATAAGTGGTCGCCCTAGTTTAGGACCACATAATTTTTCCGGCAGGGATGCCCCGGCTAGTCCGGTTCAGCTACCTGCCGAAGCCTTCCCTTCTGCTTCCTGCGGGATTCAGACCGGGTCGGGACTTCTGGCTAATGTCGAGCTTGAGACATATAAAGCACTGCACGCAGTGTTACGTCCAGCTGCGACAGGGGGTGTGGCTTCCGGTTTGTCCCTCACCGCCCCATTCCAGCCCCCATTGCACTCCACTTCCGCTTGCGGTCGTGGGGCGGGGCCTCTGCCTACTGTCGAGCTTGAGACATATAAAGCACTGTTCGCAGTGTTACGTCCGGCTGCGACAGGGGGTGTGGCTTCCGGTTCGCCGGTTTGTCCCTCACCTCCCCATTCCAGCCCCCATTGCACTCCACTTCCGCTTGCGGTCGTGGGGTGGGGCCTCTGGTTTCCGGTACGGGGGTATGGGTCACTCGTTACCTTCTCCCGTTCCCGGTTTGGCTTCTCCCTCCCATCCCCCTTTGTTTTCCACTTCCGCTTGCGGTCGTGGGGTGGGGGCTCTGGGCTCCGGTTCGAGAGGTACGGTACACCCGTTACCTTTCCCTGTGTCCGGTTTGGCCCCTCCCTCCCATCCTCCTTTGTACTCCACTTCCGTTTGCGGTCGTGGGGCGGGGGCTCTGGTTTTCGGATCGGGGGTTACGGTTCACCCGTGGCCCCTTCAGTTTCCGGTTTGGATCGAGCATTCCCTGTTCACCCTTCGGTCTCTGACACTTCCGGGTTCGGTTGTGGATCGGGGGTACTGGCGTCCGGTTCTGATGGTACGTTTTTTTTGTTCGTTACCTACTTCCGGATCACATGCACATGTCAATTTGCCTTTGGGTGCGCCAACTTCTGCTTGGGGTGAGGCACACTTGGTTCCTCCTACCCTAGTTCCTGTTGTCACGGGTACGGGGGTGTTGTTATATCAGGCCCTTTCACCTGATGCTCTTTTGAAGACGCCGTTCAGCGCGCTGTGGCTTTGTCCTCAGGTGGTGGAGGAGGTTTCGATGCTCCTACCACCACTCCATTCCTTCCTAGGCGGGACTCTTGCTTCTGCCGAGTCTGATGAGGCTTGCCTTGTATTCAGGGATTCTCCTAGGATTAACTTTTTTTGGGGGGGAATGGGCCTCTTCTTCGGCTAGAGGACTTATCGAGGGCGAGGCCTCTTCCTCTTCGTTCGAGGAGATGCCTCGGTTCCCTAGAGCTTCCTCTGAGTTCGTCCTCATTGCCCGGTGTTTCCGGGAAGTTCCTCTCTCGGTCAGAGGTCTGGCACAGATAGAGGGGTTTATTGTTAGGTCCCTTGAGTATGCTTCTCTCGCTGACGCGCTGCCTGCTGCGCTGTCTTCGGCTGGGCAAGTATTCTGGGACGACGTTTCGTTCTTTTCGGTGAGGTCCTTGTTACAGGCCCACTATACCTCCTTCGTTCTGGGTTGCGAATCACAGGCTTTTGCCTATGTCAACCTGCTCCTTGTGCATCGTGACGCTTTTCTTCAGTCAGCGTCCCTTTTGCCTCCGCTCTTGTCCTCCTCGCTTCGGGTGGGACCCTTGGTACCCGACTCTCCTTTTGGGTCCTTACGTTCGCACGCCTGTTCGTGAGGAGTCGGAGCGATCCAAGTCGGATGGTTTCGCCTTCTGGGCTCGGACCATACCTTCGGCCCCGCCTTTCTTTCCTGACAGGGGTCGAGGTCGCTCGGTCCGTGGTCGCTCTTCTCGGGGTGTGCGGGGTGGTATCCCCTCTTCCCGGGGCAGGGTTGAGGTGAGCCGTAAGCGTTTACGCAGTGGCGCGTTTTCCACCAGTCCTGTCCCTGCCTATCCACCCCTAGGTGTTCTACCCCTCCGGGCGAGTGGCTTGGCTCGCCAGTTTCATGCTTGGCTCGACCTCCCCTCCGCCAGCAGTTGGGATCAAGAGGTGATTCGGTCGGGGTTCGACCTTCATTGGGGTTCCTCTCGGCCCCCTCTTCGTCGCTCCCCGCCTTTGTTCCGCCCCCTGTCTCCTTTTGAGGCTCAGACGCTTCTGGACTCGGAGGTCATAGCCCTTCTCCTTTTGGTTTGTCTTGCAGTCCTTGGGTTTTCACAAGGATTGTCCTAGAACTCGCTACTGTAGTTCGCGGACTCAGGGTGCGGTTCTCTGCTTATCTTGATGACCGGTTGGTCAAGGCTAGTTCTCACGTTCTCTGTCTGGTGCACACCAGGCTCGTTCTCCTTTAAATGCGGCGCTTGGGGTTCTCTGTGAACCCTCTCAAGTTCGTGTTGTCTCCATCTCCGGTTTTCAACTACCTGGGGATGTCGTTCGTCACTCGCAATTGGTCGGTCCGCCCTTTAGCTCGTCGGGTGCAGAGGCTTCAGTCCCTTCTGCTACCTTTGGAGAGTCAGGAGGTCGTTTCAGCCACATTTATGGCCTCTCCTTTGGGGTCGTTTTGAGTCTATGGTTCCTCTGGTTCCCCTCGCGGGAGTTCGCAAGCGGCCGATTCAACGTTGGCTTTCTTCCCGTTGGAGTCAGTCCGGCGATTCCTGGGACGCTCCTTTCTGGTCACGGAGGGCCTTCGCGTTTTTCTGCTTCCTTGGAGGAATGTTGAGTGGCTTTTTCGGGGGTTCCTATCTCCCCTCCGCTTCCGGTGGCCGGCATCTTCACGGATACGGCTTTGGTCGGCTGGGGTGCGCGTACCGGCAGCCTTTCAGCTCACGGATTTTGGTCTCAGGACCATCTGTCTTGGCTTTTCAGTCGCTTGGAGATGGAAGCCGTTTGCCTGGCTCTTCATCGTTTTTCTTCATCGTTTTTCTTCATCGTTTTTCTTCCCTCCCTGCCTCGGGCCTCTTGCTCGTTCGCTCTGCCAGTACCACTGTGGTTTCTCTCATCTTCCGCTTCGGGGGTACCCATTCCCCTGCTCTCTCCTTGATGGTGGAGAGCCTCCTTTTGTGGTTAGCTTATTTTGTTTGTACGCTTGTAGCCAAGCATACAGCGGCTCTGTCATGTCTTAGCCGATCTTCTGAGTCGCCCTCTTTGTGTGGTCCACTCGGTATCGACCCTGACCCACTCCGTTCTTCATCCGGTTTGGGCGGAGTGGCTTAAACCTCTGATCTATCTTTTTGCCACTCGTTACTCTTCCAGGCTCCCCTGTTTGTGTCGCCGGTCACAGTCTGCCTGGCTTGGGCGGTGGACGCATTGTCCATTTCTTGGGAGGGGTTGGAGGCTTCTGCCTTTCCGCCATTCTCCCTCCTTCCTCATGTTCTCAGGGAAGCCGAGGAGGAGTCTCCTTCTGTCATTCTCGTGGCTTCCTTTTGGCCAGCTCAGCCCTGGTTCCCCGATTTCCTTCGTCTTTCCCAGGGGCGTTGCATTCCTCTCGCTCTCGGAGCGAGATCGCTTCTGCAGCCTCGATCCAGGATTCCACACGGCGACCCAAGCGTTCTCCGTCTTCACGCTTGGCTGTTGTCCGGCCTTCTATAAGAGGTTTCTGAGCTTCAGGAGGCCTCGGAAGGTTCCAGCCGGCATCCTGTTTCCTTGCCATACTTGAGGGGATAGCTTCTTGGTTTCGGTTCTGTGGTCGCGGGCCTACAATCCTGGTCCTCTTCTTCAGCCTGTTCAAGGTAAAGTTGTTTCAAATAAAGTTGCTTCCCTCCGTCCTTTTCGTGCTAATCTGCACTTTTGAGTCATGGTATAGTATGTGAAATTAATATTAAAATTTTATCTCTAAATTTATTATTAATAAACATACTTACCATGACTCAATTTAATGTCCCTCCCACCTCCCCGCAGTTCCAAATAAGGAATGAGATTTGCGGACCGTTATCGTGAGCGCTTGGACGCGTGTTATAACACGGGACGCACGGGGAAGGTGGTTCAGGGGAAGCAACTCTATGACTGTTTTGTTTTTGTCAACTTCCGTTAGAGAGGCACTCACCTAGCAACGCCATAAACATTGCACTTTTGAGTCATGGTAAGTATGTTTATTAATAATAAATTTAGAGATAAAATTTTAATTTTCGTCACTTCTGCCTCTGTTGAAAGCATCTGCAGAGAACTGATTACATCTGGAGCTGCCTTCAAATAAGCTTGCAACCACGTTGCTTTTCCTATACGAGAGAACCTCCCAGTGTTGTCAGCGCCAGTGAAGGCATGAAAGGCTGGCAAAGCCTTTGCTCTTTCGGCCCCTTGGACTGTCCAGATTGGCTCTATCTCCATAACTCCAAAGACCATGGAAATCGACGTGTTCTTCAACATGAGGTCATAGTTAGCTAAAGCTAACACCAGAACATCGGTATCTGGGGAGAAGAAAACCATTTTTGCATCCGGTGGGTTTCGATGTGAAGCCAGGACAGCCTGGTAGATCAACAGTGTGTCTGCTTCTTCGTGATTGTTGTCTTCGAAAATCAAGTCTTTGTTGCTCTTGGTATGCCCTGAAGAGCAAGTGATGACCAGTTTTTGTGATGAATTGTTGTACTGTAGAGTTTTTGCAGCAAGATAGTTGGTCAGGTCATTTTTTGTCTTGTCATGTGAAAGGAACCTGCTCATTGGAATGTGTTTTATGCTTGTGTCATCTCTGATCTGATACTGAATGGGTGCTTTTCCTTGCCTTCTTTTATCCCTGGTAGCACTCTTCAGTGAATCTTCCCTGTATGTATCAAAAACAAGGATGATTTCATCATAATCTACTGTGAGAGACATAAGTTTTCGTTGAAAGTAACTGAGATCTTCGACTGTCAGTATCGTTGCTGGTTTCTTGGCCATCTTCTGTAGAAGAACCATTCCATCTACTAGAGCTATCTTGCGACTTAGAGCATCTAATCTGGTATCCATCCCATATTCCGGCTGCGGATCTTCCGGTACATTTTCTGCTGCTGCCAACTTGTTCAGGAGGTTTATCAGCTTCGATTTATCCAGGCATGGCAGGATTGTATCATCTGGAGCAAAAAAGACTCTTGGTGTCAGAGTGAATTCGTAGTTTCCAATGGCCTCTTTCTGGTTTATGTCTCTGTTGGACCTTGCCAAGACCATCAGTCTGCCATACAAGTCTTTGGTCTCTTTAAGATCCACAGTCTCGTCTCGAAGTTTTATTGTGGTTTTCTTGTTTCCCGACTTAAACATCTTGTGGTTTTCCTTTTTTACAGGTGCACATAGACTAACATCTCCATTGATTCGCTCCGACACGTAGTCTTCATAAAGCTTTTGACCAGTCTCATCTGCATTCAGGATCATTGGTACATACTCATCAGGGATGTAGGCATGAGTGATTATATTGTGCAACTTGTCACCTGCAACAGCAAATGGGTTTCCATGTTGCAGAATCGCTTCTTTTATCTTGTCGATAACATGATGCTGTTTCTTGACTGCACTTGACCCAAGGTCATGATGCTTTCTGGTTTTGTCAGGGGGTATTAATGATCCCCAAGATCAATACTTGTTTATTTTGATACCACTGGATTCCTTAGCCCTTAAAATGGTGGTTTGGCGGTCACAATTATTTTTCTATGTCATTTAAAAGCCCAGATTTTGACGAAAACCTTCTTTGCCAGCAGCCATTTTGTAAAATCCAAGATGGCGGCCAAAATACGACTCGGGGCAAATGGAAACATTGTTTTTCTTATTGCTTATACTATAACGTTTCCAAAAATGTATAGCTTTCAAACTCTCCACAAAACTCCCACGAAGTTATAAATCAAGACATAACGAACCTGACTAAACTCATTACGAACGACGGTGTGCTTACATACTTAACAGACACAGAGGAGTTTGTGGAGCTGAAGAGAAAACACACAGCAGACAACAGCAGTGACAATCAGTACGATCACACACACTTAACACAAATTAGCAGAAAAGACAGTCTGACATCACACAGAGATCAACACAATGCACATGATAGACGGACATTGGACCCCAACGATTGGAACTGTGACCCATTTGCAGCTACCAGTTTTGATTTCCCTCCTTTACCTGCAGACATTCAACAAGACAGCAGAAACTTTAACGATAACGAGGAGGATGGCAGCTAGTCTGTTTAGAACAGAGAATGTGGCTCTAGTAGAAGACGAGAGAAGGCCTACGAGTGCTAGTGGTACAGCGAGTGACACTGCCAAGAAACAGCGACCTAGTTCGAGCTCGTATGGCCCGCAGGCACAAAACATAAACAATCGACGTCACAGCGTGTCGAGTGCACGTGACCACACAGCGAACTCTGATAGGTCAAGTCCCGTTGTTACACGCACTATAGACGCGTGCAGCCTCTGTCAGTACAAAGCCTGCAAGTGACATGAACGGTACACTAGGTAAAGCAGGTGTGAGCGTGCGAGGGGGAAAGGGACAAACCAATCTTCACCAGTGGTCCGTGGCTGGCATCAGGGTGCAGCAGCCTTGGGGGAGAGGGACTGGGGGGGGGTAGGCAGGGGAGGGAGTAGCATCAGAGGAGGGAAGGACAAGGACAAATACAAAGGAGAGGGAAGGGGAGGGAGAGACACTAAAAGATAGGGGTGTGGCCAAAGCCCAAAGAAGCTGTCAATCTGTACATGGAATTGCGAGGGGGGGGGGGGGGCTTAATAAACAAAATAATACAGATATTGTACAGGCACTAAATGATTTTGATATATTTTCATTAAATGAAACTTTTGTTGACAGTGAAAAATTGTCTTATGTGCATTTTGATAGCTATGATATATTTGTTTCTAAAGCTGTGAAATTAAGCGATGCAGGGAGAAGGTCAGGGGGGGTTCTGGTATTTGTGAGGAAAGCTATTTCTGAATTTGTGTTAGAAATTCAAGTACAGTTTGAGCACATGATTGTTTTACTGTTACAAAAAGAGTTGTTTGGTCTATTAAAAGATGTTTGTCTTGTGTGTATGTATGTGCATCCCTATGACAGTGATTACTGGAAAATGACTAAGAATGGTTATGGAATTGAAATATTGGAACAATGTGTAGTTGATTTACATGAAAGGTTGAATGATTTTTCACTGATTATTTCTGGAGACCTGAATGCTAGAACAGGGTTAGAAAATGCTTTGCCATTTGATTTTGATGATCTGTGGATGGATGCAATTGTTGAAAGGAATGATGAAGATGATGATGATGAGGATGGTGAGCATGAGAAGGAAAAATGGAAGAGAAACTCTGATGACAGTGATATAAATGCATTTGGAAGGAATCTGTTGGAGCTATGTTCTGTAATTGACTGTGTCATTTTGAATGGATTATGCAAGTTCAATTGTGATGATGCTTTAACTTTTGTGAGTGCCAATGGTGGGAGTGTAGTAGATTATTTTATTGTATCTAAAGATTTATGTACACAAGATTTCCTGTCCACACTGAAGGTGGAGTCGTTTATTGACTCGCCACATTTTCCTATTGTTATGACGGTGCATACCCATCAGAAGGTACATACGGTAGCTGAAAGCAAAGGGCATTGGATAACAAAAACAATCTGGGATAATACTAAAACAGAAGAATTTTTATCCATGTTTAATTCAGAAGCAATTCAAGCAACATGTAATAGGGCACATTTGATGTTAGATAACAACGTTGAGGAAGCGATCCAGCTGTTCACGGGCGCACTGCGAGCGGCGAGCGAATGTATGTCAAAGCGAGTGAGAGTGGGTGGCGCCCCGCGACAGGCGCATTGGTTCGACAGTCAATGTGATGATGCCAAACGCCACGCGAGACAACTATTAGTCAATTTCAGGTTCACGAAGCGAGCGCAAGACAGAGAATTATACGTTGCAGCGCGTAAAAATTATAAGACATTGATTTGTAAAAAGAAGTTAGAGTTTGGAAGAAACAGAGCAGAATACTTAGCATCTTTGGGAGGGAGTGGACAATTGTTCTGGGGAGAGGTACGGAAAATTTCTGGAAAAAATAAAAGTGGAATTAGCAAAGATATTACGAATACTGAGTGGTTTGAGCATTTTAAGAATCTTTTTAACGGAAATGATGTAGTAAACAAAGATGAAACGTTTCTAGAATGAATAGACGGTACACCCTCAAATGATAGCGACACTTGTTTTGATTTAAACAAACCAATATTAGAGGAAGAAGTTAGAGATGCAATAAAGAGACTGAAAGTAGGCAAGGCGTATGGAGTAGATAAAGTTTTGGCTGAAATTATTAAGCTGTCAGGGGAGACAAGCGTTTTGTTCTTGACGAAGTTGTTCAATTCTCTGTTTGATAGCGGGACTTACCCAGCTGACTGGTGCAAAGCCATTATAGTGCCTATTTTTAAGAAAGGGGATTCCTCTGTTGCTGATAATTATAGGGGAGTATCATTATTAAGTTTAGTTAGCAAATGTTACACATCAGTATTAAATAAAAGATTAGTCGGGTGGGTCGAGAAACAATAAAATAACTGAATCTCAGGCGGGTTTTAGAAAAGGGTATTCCACCACTGACCATATTTTCACATTAAGTGCTATAGTAGAGAAATGTTTTAGTAAAAGAGGGGGTAAACTGTATGTCTGCTTCGTGGACCTGAAAAAAGCCTTTGATTCTGTACAACACCAACCACTGTTTGATATTCTTTTGCATTATAAAAATATTAATGGGAAATTTATGAGAGCGATTGTTTCTATTTATAAAACTGTGTTGTCCTGCGTCAGAATCCAAGATAAATTTACTGAATTTTTTGATTGTCCAGTAGGCTTGCGTCAAGGATGCATACTAAGCCCCGAAATTTTGTCCTTGTTTATCAACGAAGTTGCAACAGCCGTAAATAGTAATGGACTGCATGGTATTCAGCTACTGCCTAATTTGATAGACTTATTTTTGCTATTGTTCGCCGATGATATTGTGCTACTATCTATCACCCCCCGCGGGTTACAAAACCAAATAAATATTTTAAATGACGCATGCAAACGATTGTACTTGAATGTTAACTCTGACAAAACTAAAATAATTGTTTTTCGTAAAGGGGGATATTTGGGAAAATCTGAAAACTGGCATCTCGATGGAAAGCAGATAGAAGTCGTAAACGAATATAATTATCTGGGTTTTGTATTTACTACAAAGATGAGTATTAAGAAAGGTGTTAATGCACTCGCTCTTAAAGGCAGGAAGGCTGGCTTCGAATGTGTTATAACGATTTCAAAATTAAAAGAGATTTCCAAAAAATGTTACTTTAAGATTTTTGATACACAAGTACAACCTATTTTGTTGTATGCTTCGGAGATGTGGGGTGTCCACAGACTAGAGAATATCGAGAGAGTCCATACTTTTGTATGTAAAAGATTTTTGAACGTGCCCATGGGAGTACCCAACAAATTTATTTAAGGTGAAACTGGACGCTATCCTTTGTTTGTGAATAGTGCGGTACGCTGTGTACGTTATTGGCTGAAGCTCTTAAAGCTAAGTGAACATAGGTTACCAAAGCAAGCATACAAAATGTTAATAAACCTGGATGAAAAAGGCAAAAACTGCTGGGTAACTAAAGTAAAAAACAATTTATTCTCCTTGGGATTTGGATATGCTTGGGTTCAGCAGAGTGTGGAATGCGAAAATACTTTTGTCAGCCTATTTAAGCAAAGAATGATGGACGTTTATATGCAGGAATGGGATAGTTCTGTGCTGAGGAATGACAAGTATCAGCATTTTAGAGCGTTTAAAAATGTTTTTCAGGCAGAAGCTTACCTTGATTATATGCAAATAAAATGTTTTAGGGACTGTTTAGTTAAGTTTAGAATTGGCGTTCTACCTCTGAAAGCCTCATTTTTTAGGTTAACATTTAATGAAACGGATGGAAATGTATTATGTTCTTGTTGTAATGCTATAGAAAACGAGGATCATTTTATAATTGAGTGTTCACTGTATAGCGAACTGAGAGAAAAATATTTAACATTCCCACTGCGGACGCTTTCTGCCTTGCAGAATGGATCTAAATTTTATATGTGGAGGCTAAGCATCTTTATTTTTCATGCATTAAAGATAAGAACACAGTTTTATGAACAGTTGCTTTCCACTTCCAGCTAATGAGATGGATAAAGACACTTGTATATGCACATTGTAAAATTTGCATTGTAAATATGAAAACCACGTGATCAACCATGTTTTCTATGGGCTGGTGGCCCGAAGAATGTTGTATTTGCCATGTGAATGTTGTTTTCTGGGAAGTAAACGGACGATGTCCAAATGCCAAAAATGTCAAATCTCTCTCTCTCTCTCTCTCTCTCTCTCTCTCTCTCTCTCTCTCTCTCTCTCTCTCTCTCTCTCTCTCTCTCTCTCTCTCGTCAATAATGGTATGGCCTCCCCGATTGCAGTCAAGAATTAGATGTAATTGAGAGTGAAACAAAAAGACATAGACAGAAAGAGACAGGGACAGAAAGGGACAAAGTGAGAAAGTTTTTAATTAAAATGTGTACATTTGAAACTTTTTAAAAATATATTTACTTGGCATGAGAGAGATATAGAGACAGAGAGAGAGATTGACAGAAAGGGACAAAGAGAAAGAGTTTTAAATTTAAGTGTATACATTTTAAGTTTAAAAAAATACTTTGCATGAGGGAGAGAGAGAGAAATAAAGAAAAGAGACAGACAGACATAGAAAGACAAAGAAAGAGAGAGAGATTAAAATTGAAGTGTTTACATTTTAAGCTTATTTTTAGTATTTACTAACTTCTACTTAACATGGTTTAGTTGTGTGGATGTGTCCCTGTGAGTGTGCATATTGATGTAAAAGTACACAAATGATTGTGTGGTCATTCATTTGTTAATGTTTACAACCAGTTGCAATTTAAATGCCGAATGACAGCTCAGTCAATTCGTGTATTGACCAGAGCATATTATAAGACAATACACGTATTGACTGGAAATTTTAGTCATTACATGTATTGCCTAGTGATCACAGTCAAAACACGAACTGACTGATTTTTCTAGACAATACACATATTGCCGGTAACATATACACCAAAAGAGCTAAGTACTATTCTAAGGGTGGCCTCGTGGCGCAGTGGATAAGTCGCCGGTTTCCTATGCCGAAGGTCGCGGGTTCGGTTCCCGCAAGGGTCGAACGTATGTGACTTAGGTACGAGACTATTGAGGTCACCGAGGGTTTTCTCCGGGCACTCCGGTTTCCTCCCTCCCTTCAATAATGGTACAGGACGCAGTCAATATAAAAATTTCAAAAATAAAAATTAGATTTTCTTTCCGTCTTCTAATAGCGATCTCCCTGCCTTTACACCACCTGTTTGAGTGATGGATGTGTATTTGGTGTGTGTGAGGGTGGATGAGACAGGTGAGCGTGTATGTTGGTATAGATCGCCGCTCTTTGAGCCTGAATGATTTGGGGAAAGGCGGGTAAAGCATCCTGTAGACACAAAATTGCAAAATGACATTAATTTTAGAGATTATTTTTTTAAAGTGGTAAAGACGAATACAAAAAAACTGGACAATGCAGTAATTTCAATCAAAAGAAAAAAAAGGTAACATTTATTCAAAATTTCATATCGTCCAAAACCAGTTCTAAAATGATTTGGAAAGCAATTAATCACTGAACAAGCAAATCGAGTATATCAACAGTAATTAAAGCTATTTCTCCTGATACTCTGAAGTTACAATTTGTTAAAACGTCTAATAGGATTATTACTATTGAAAAATCGAAAGAAATCAATCTAGAAAAATTAGCAAATTTTTGTCATTCTTAGAACATTAAAAAAAAAATTAGACATTCCTTATTTGTCTACAGAATTTGTACATAAAGCACTAAGAAACCTTAAGCAAACAAATTCAAGAGGAGTTGATGAATTGGATAGTAAAATATTAAAATTGCCTGCGTCATTTATTACTGACACTTTAACCTATATATACAACCTAATTATAGACAAAACATATTTTCCTATACTGTTAAAAAAAGCTAAGGTTATAATATAACCTTTTTCAAGAATGGTGATAGCACTGACCCATCAAACGATAGGCCTACTTCGATTCTTTCTACTCTCTCTAAGCATTTTGAAAAGCAAATAAATAATAATATTCTTGATCACTTAACTGAAAACAACCTCTTACATGAAAACCAGTCTAGTTTCAGAGCTAAGCACTCTTGTCACACAGCTCTTACATCTATGATAGAACAATGGCTAAATAATATTAATAAGGGACCATTTTCTGGAACATTATTTGCTGACTTCGCAAAAGCTTTGATGTAATAGACCGTAACCTTCTTCTACGTAAACTAAAACTATATGGCATTCATTCAAAATCTTTTGAATTTCTTAAATCGTTCATTTCTGACAGAGAATAGTGTGTTTATGTAAATAACCAAAAGTTACAATTTGAAATTGTTACAGCTAGAGTACCGTAAGGAACTGTTTTAGAACCTTTGTTATTTTCTATCTACATAAATGATCTTCCCCTTCATATTTCTACTTCTTGTAAACTCTTCACTGATGATACTACATTACATCCTCAAAATACAGACTTGAATAATCTCTCCTCATTACAAAAAGGGGCTAGTGAACTACAGGAATGGGTTGAATACCACCACAGGGCCCTCAATCCAGACAAAACAAAATACATGCTAATTACAACAAGACAGAAAAGACAAAATGTATCTATAAAACTTCCTGCATAAAAAAATTTGCTATACAATAATTGCTGAACTACAATGTCATAAGCTTCTTGCTTTAACTTTAAACAATAATTTGTCCTGGGTAAAACACATTTTAAATATTAGTAAAACTATTTCTAAAAGGACTTACCAATTATCAAGGATAAAGAATTTATTAAATTTACATTCTCGTAAACTGTTTTATTCCAGTCAAATCAATCATTTATTGATTATTCCTCTACTATTTGGGATTCTGCTAGTAGCAATGCAATGAAGCCTTTAATTAGAATTCACAAACGTGCAATTATACAAGTTATTCTTAAACAAACAATCTCTCCAGACGAGTATAAACGGATAAATATTCTACGTCTAACCGACAGACTAAAATTTAATAAAGGTCCTTTCTGGCAATGCACCTTCTTATCTTTCTTCTCTTTAAAAAACAACAACAAAAAACTGCCAGATTATCCACAAAATTAAATGTTCCAATTCCAAGAATTGATCTCTTCAAAACTAGTCTAGCTTATTCCGGTTCCACTTTGAAGAATAACTTTCCTGAAGATCTCCGCACTCCAGCATCTATCTATACATCATTTTGATCAGGTCTCCTAAAACACATTAAAAATTAAATACACATTAATTGTTAATGTTGTTGATTGATATTAACACCATTAATTTGATTTCAATTATTTGAAAATGATTGTATCTAATGATGACTTTGTGTATTTATTATTGTTTCATGATGTAATTGCTATAACCTTGAGTTTTATTTAATAGTTATTGTTAAATCCCCAAGGACAAAATGTAAAAAAGCGCATCCAGCGCTTACTCTTACCCTTGCAAAATAAAATTATTATGTTACCTTGTCTTATTTGTTTATCTTCCCCCCCCCCCCCCCCTCCTGTAGTACTACAGGCTGCAAAGTTATCGCCTTACATTCGAGTGCACTGTGTACACCACTGGGCTAAATGCGCTCATTGTACTGTCCATAATCCTATCCTATCCCGTAACTCGAAAGTCGTTGGGGCACTACAGATGATCGTTTAACCAGCGTACTCCATCTTTCTCTGTCTTTAGCAACCCTCATGGCTTCGCTCAATGTCGGGCCAGTCCATTCTCGAATGTTGTCCTCCCATATCTTTTTCTATTTCCCTGTTCTTCTGCCTCCTTTCACCGTGCCTTGCAGGAGGGTCTTTGCAAGGCCTGATGCTCTGGTGTATTCTTCGTTGTAGGTCTGCTGTGAAGGTTCATGTTTCGCTGCGCTCCCTTGTCATCTCCATCTTCCTATACGCTTGCAATACCTGGACCCTCACAGCAAATCTACAACGAAGAATACAAAGCATGGAGATGAGGTGATACAGAAGACTTCTGGGCATTTCCTATACTCAGCCCATTACCAACGACGAAGTCCGACAGATCATCACACAAGCCGTTGGACAACACGATGACCTGCTCACAGTGGTGAAAAAACGGAAACTCCGATGGTATGGCCACGTCACCAGATCGTCAGGTCTTGCAAAGACCATCCTGCAAGGCACAGTGCAAGGAGGTAGAATAAGAGAAAGACCGAAAAAGAGGTGGGAGGACAACATTCGAGAATGGACTGGTTTGACACTGAGCGAAACCATCAGAGTTGCTGAGGACAGGAAAAGATGGAGCATACTGGTTAAACGATCCACTGTGGTGCCCCTACGACCTCCAAGTTACGGATAGGATAGGATAGGAAGATGGAGATGACAAGGGAGCGCAGTAGTACATAATAACAAATGTAAAAATAATTACAATTTGCAGTACCATAATATAATCCATAGAATAAAAATTTGAAAAGCCCTTGAAAGAAATACCATAGTTTTAACAGTAGGGGCTATAAATATCAACATTTTACGATATCCCTCGTACTAAAATACATTTCTACCCATATCGCCTCACACACTCCCCCTCTTCCACCCCCCTCCCTCAGGGCCAAAGGTTAACACTGACATACTAACGCGAAAATAAGTATGTACAAGGAGTTCAAACTAACCTTTGCCTAGTGCTGTTTCAAGGAACGAGGAGTACTTACGATAATTTTTGTCAATACACCACGTCTTGCCATTCTCCAATTTTAAACATGTGAATCGGTCAACAGGACAGCAATGGTCTCCACAGCATTTTGCCTAAATTGAATGAATAAACCAATGATTTAACCTACATAAATACATACATACATACATACATACATACATACATAAATACAGGCTGTTGCGGTTTTATATTGTATATTCGTAATAGTACGGAAACAAGAATGAAAATCGCTCAATTGAATTGAATACGCATGGTGTTCGCACCTTAATTTTTACCATTCAAAACTTGCACAAGCATACACAAGGAAACATTGCTTTTACATAAACACATGTAATAAACGTTAACCCTCATTATAATTAAAACACACTACACGAGTCGAAGAAGTTCGGATTTACGGATACGGTTGATGATGAATAGGAGAGTCTAAGCTTTCACCAGCTTTGAGTTGATACGATCAAGATGATTCCGTTTTTAGTGGCGCATCTAGAAGAATTGTAGAACTCGAGCTCTCAATAATATGAATAGTTGTTGTATGAAAACATGAAGAAGATAAATAAAAGCCCATCCCAGTACGGGCTTATTTTGGATCCCTAACATTCAACCCTTAGTTGAAAGATGAGACACGGTCTGCGATCCTCTACCCCCGTTGGGGTGCCGGGGGTTTCAGTATAAATAGTATCCCCACTTTCTGGAAATTTAGTGCTTTAAATTCCCACTGTCGCTGTCTTTCTCATTTGCTCTTTCTCAGTCCTGCTCTGTTCTATTAATCTGCTATATTATCTTCTTCTTCGCTAGACCAGTCACCTACCTTTTTTCTTGAAAACTCTTCCGGGACAAGACTCCTTGTTTGTGTATGAGGTCTGTTGGATCAGCTTGGGAATATTGGACGCTTTCTGCCAGGTGGCCACTAGGGCTTCCTATGATGTTATTATTTAGCAATGAGACTCGACTGTTTGACACCGTAGCGGACGGACGTGTTTCACAGTAGATGTGACTAGTGAACACTTTTCTTGCTTGAAAAGAAAATGTAGAAAACTAATTATCTGAGTGAGCACTGACAGAGAGAAAAGTATAATATGCTGTTGGTAGTCTATAATAGAGGAGAGAGAGAGTCTTGTTGATTTATACAGATGTCGAGAAAAATTTCATCTTTTTTTTACTGAAAATACTAATACGCCAAAAGAAAAGACAGGAGACGTTTCAGGCATGACGGAAGGAAAAGCAGAAAAAAGAAAGAAGCTGGCTTCGTCGTCTTCTACTGAGAGTGAAGTTAGCCCGGTCATCAGGCAGACGAGCAAGAAGGCCAACGTCTACGATACACTCAATTTGCCTAATTCGGAAGTCGAAAGCTGCCTAAATATGTCTGACATAAAAGAAGTGCTGGCGGCCATAGAGAAGAGGCTGAGTGCTGTGTCGACGAGCGAGGAGATTAAGCACCTCGGCATAAAGCTTGAGGAACGAATGGACCAGTTGGAGGGCAAGCTTTTTGAAACGGCTTGTAAGACTGATTTTCTACAGAAAGAAGTCGACCACCTAAAGTCTGAGAATCAGTTACTGCGCGAACAACTGATGGCTGTCCAGAGCAGCCAGAATGATGCCGAGCAATACGATCGTCGATGGAACGTTCGTGTCTTTAATGTGGCAGAGAAGCAGGGCGAGACGGCGGAGGAGTGCAGTAAACGCTGTTGTCAACTGTTTACTGAGATGCTGGGGGTGCAGATGGAGGAGAAAGACTTAGAAGCGGTGCACCGCGTGGGTAGGAAAGAGAACGGCAAAAGGCGACCCAGACCCATCATAGTACGCTTTCAAAACCGCAAGTTGCGAGATCAAGTGCTGGCTGACCGTAAAAAACTGAAGGGTAAGGGTGTATCGGTGGGAGAGGACCTAACTACTGCCAATTACCAGCTGGAGCGCGCGGCATATAAACACTCAGCGTCCATGGCTACATGGACGGTCAACGGCAAAATTTTTGTCAAAGTGAAAAACGGCAAAAAAAATTAGAATTAAATTTGAGGACAACGTGGAGGAAGTACTAAACAAAGCAATGCTGCAACCTCAGGGTGATGAGAAAGATAAGGGACATCAAAGAGAATGATGAATGACGAAAAGTCGATATGTAAGTACAGAAATTTACTGCCTCTGACACTCCAGTATTACATTTCAGCGATTTGCCTTGTGTTTACATAATGCAATAGGACTGATGCAAATGGAAACAGTAAAGTAAGCCTGTATATTTGCAAAATGTTATAATTTTATTATTTCAAAAGCTGATTGAAGCCTGTGCAGTTTAGATGGAAGTGTGAAAATTGAGTCCATACAGAAATGTATAAATAATAATTACAAATAATATAACCAGTATATAGAACCAGTACCAAATGTTAAAATTGCAGAAGATATAAACAAAAATAGCAGTTATTAAAAATAAAGTTGTATTATTGATATTTATTTATTGATTTGTATTTATGTATTTAGTTTTTTGTTCTTTTCCAGTAATAGCGATGAAGTTTATTATTATTATTATTATTATTATTATTATTATTATTATTATTATTATTATTATTATTATTATTATTATTATTTGATCTGGTGTAACTGATGTGATATGATATGGTATAATATGATACGATATGATATGATATGATACGGTTTAATATGATATGATATGATATTATTTATTGGACTTGACCTGTTTTGACTTTTTTTTTTCTTTTTTAAAATCTGAACTATTACTATTATTTGATCTGATTTGATTTGGTTTAATATGATCAGATGAATTGTCTTAGTGTAATTGATATACGATGTGATATATTATTTATTGGACTTGATTTGTTTTGACTTGAGCTCTTTAGGTGTATCTTTACTTCATTTGATATGGCATTACTTGATCTTATGTGTATGGTTTGAATCAAATTTAGATGTATTAAGTTTGGTTTGAATTGGTTCGTGATCTGGTTTGGTTAGACCGGAGTTAACAATGGGATCTGAACTGATTTTTCCTGATCTGATGTTTATTTATTTATTTATTTATTTATTTATTTATTTATTTATTTATTTATTTATTTATTTATTCTTCTTATTCTTCTCCTATCAAATTTAGAAGTAATGAGTTTGGTCTGAATTGGTTCATGATCTGGCTTGGTTCGACCTGAATTGACAATCTGAAAAATTATTATTATTTGATCTGATTTGATTTGGTTTAATATGATCAGATGAATGATCTTGGTGTAATTGATATATGATACGATATATTATTTATTGGACTTGATCTGTTTTGACTTGATCTTTTTAGGTGTATCTTTACTTCATTTGATCTGGCATGACCTCATCTTATGTGTATGGTTTGAATCAAATTTAGAAGTAATGAGTTTGGTCTGAATTGGTTCGTGATCTGGCTTGTTAGACCTGAGTTGACAATCTGAACAATTACTATTTGATCTGATTTAATTTAATTTGGTTTAATATGATCAGATGAATTGTCTTGGTGTAATTGATATATGATATTAAATTCCATTTATTGGACTTGAGTTGTTTCGACTTGATTTTCTTAGGTTTATCTTGACTCCATTCGATCTGGCATGACTTGATCTTATGATATAGCGATGAAGTTCATTATTATTATTATTATTATTATTATTATTATTATTATTATTATTATTATTATTATTATTATTATTTGATCTGGTGTAACTGATGTGATATGATATGATATAATATGATGCGATATGTTATGATATGATACGGTGTGATATGATATGATATGATATTATTTATTGGACTTGACTTGTTTTGCCTTTTTTTTTAAATTTGAACTATTACTATTATTTGATTTGATTTGATTTGGTTTAATATGATCAGATGAATTGTCTTGGTGTAATTGATATACGATGTGATATATTATTTATTGGACTTGATTTGTTTTGACTTGAGCTCTTTAGGTGTATCTTTACTTCATTTGATATGGCATTACTTGATCTTATGTGTATGGTTTGAATCAAATTTAGATGTATTAAGTTTGGTCTGAATCGGTTCGTGATCTGGTTTGGTTAGACCGGAGTTAACAATGGGATCTGAACTGATTTTTCCTGATCTGATGTTTATTTATTTATTTGTTTATTTATTTATTTGTTTATTTATTTATTTATTTATTTATTTATTTATTTATTTATTTATTTATTAATTTATTATTTAATTTATTTATTTATTTATTCTTCTTATTCTTCTCCTCCTCCATAAGTCCCAACATCATGATCAAGGAGCGATAATTAATTTAATTTGGCTACTTTTCTTTTGCCTGTTTTTGATTTCTTTTATTATAATCTCTTACTATTTAAAAGCAATGATCTGAGTACTGATTGAGGCTCTTCAAACTGGGAAGAAGAAGATGTTTGGTGCTGTTTCTTCTGTTGTTAATCATTATTTTTTTTAATAATATTATTACTACTATATTATATTTTCAACTTAGTGTGGTTTGATCTAATTTGATTTGACTCCATTCAACCTATATAGCTGTTATTGTGGCTTGATCTGACCTGACTTGATTTGGTTTGATATGATCCGATGAATTGATTTGGTTTGATATGATCAGAATAATTGATTTGGCTAAATATGATCCGATAAAATGAATTGGGTCTATTTAAAATGCATAATATGGTTTAATTTGTTTGACAATAATTTTTTGTTTTTAAATAATCTTATATTATTATTATTATTATTATTATTATTATTATTATTATTATTATTATTATTATTATTATTATTATTATTATTATTATTATCATCATCAATATTATTATTATTATTATTATTTTAAATTTTAAATTTGATGTAGCATAATTTGATCTTGTATGATCTGATTAAATTTGGTCTAGTTTGATTTTATTTGATTTGCATGATTTTAGCTGATGTGGTCTGGTTTGAATCAAAAATTAGATTAATGATTTTGTTTTACTTGATTCGGTGATCTGATTGTTAGACTTTATTTGATTATCTGATTTGAAATAACTGATTTAGCTGCTCTGATGTGTTTTAATCAGATCAGTATAGTATTTTTGTCTTTCGTCTCGATACTTCATCGGGTCAGTTTGACAGGTTTCCCCTCCCAACACCCTACTCCTTATTAACAAAGAAAGTACAGCTACGCAAAGAAGGTTCATTTCGACTCTTACTGCGAAACGGAAGTTGCGAGCGCCCCCCAGCGATTCCCGTGATAAATGATTCCAAGGGCGATAATTTGTTCTTAGCGCTATGTAAACAAACCGCTTCAGTAGATTATGTTCCGGACACTCGCTTGCTTAAATCAAAGAAGAATGAAGAAATGTGTTGTTTTTTTCATAAGTGTTACTAAACTACAAAATAACAGCAGTAAGCTGCTTAATGCATTTATCAGCATTATAATGAGAAAAGCAAAGATGTTTTAGTATTTCCTTCGTAAGTTTTCTTATTTTAATACATTCCATTTCGTTGAAATTGGCGTGTACAGATGTCTTGTAAAGAAAAACTATAAAAAAGAAGTAATTTTTAAGCAAATAATTCTTCATAAATGCATCTAAGAATAAAAATCCAAGAGCAAAAACTATTAATTCTTATCCTTTTAATGTATAATGCTACTAGTTATTTGTCTAGTATTATCAGATTTTGTTGTTGTTGTTGCATGTGAAATGTATGCAGAAAAAATACCAAATGTGATTTTTTAAATCTTTCAAATGTAAAATACCATTTTCTGTGTGACTGTATTCCCTTTCCATTACATTTGGTTTAAGCAGACAGGAAAAGGGTTAATTGTATTTGTTTTGTCTTGCAAAACTTCTGTTTCTTTGTAGGTATGTCTTAATCTTGCTAAACAAAAAGTAAACAACAGATTTAATTATAAAAACCTAACATTCTTACCCTTTTCATTATTTTAAACATACATTTATTGAGATGACAGTGCTTTACAAAAATGATAATTGCTGAAGTTTCCTTTATATGAGAGAGAGAGAGAGAGAGAGAGAGTCATCATTGTTGCTTTTTGTTGCTATAATATTCATATTAAATGTCAGAAAAAGAAACACAAATGTTTGAAGCTATTTTTTTCAGCTTTTATAAATGCATGATGGTTTAACAATAAAGTAACATAATTGATGCAGCCTGCTGCAATGTACAGATCTAATATTATAAATGACTACAAATATTTCTTATTTGACTATTTTTATTGTTGCACTTTTTGGTCTTATCTAGGTGCAATTTCCAATGTCATGATTCATGCAAAAAAAATAATGCTTTTAAACGTTAAATGTGTTTTCTTTAAAAGCTTCACTGTTCACTCTTCTTGTTGCATTGCTTTATTTCTCTACTTCTATAGTCTTGATGTCTGTTGGTTTATATATTATTTATTTCTTCAGAATACATATAAAATATATACATCACAAGCAGCAGGGACAAGCAACAAGCATGCTTATATAAGCCTATCCCTGTGCGAGTAAATTTCAGAGTTAAATTTGGCAGAAGAATATTAACATTGTGCAATATATACATATACACATACACACACATGTCTGTTCTTTTTCTTTAGTCTATCTTAACCTATCAAATTTCCTTTTGCAACTACAGTTCTATTATAGAGATAGCCTATATTAAACCATAATGATGATGATGATGATGATGATGAAAATGATGATGATAAACAGTAGGCCTAATAATTTATAGGCTTATTTACACAGTTGATCGAAAGCAGTAAATATAATTTTAAGATGCCTACCCATTAAAATTATATTTACTGCTTTCGATCAACTGTGTAAATAAGCCTATAAATTATTAGGCCTACTGTTTATCATCATCATTTTCATCATCATCATCATTATGGTTTAATATAGGCTATCTCTATAATAGAACTGTAGTTGCAAAAGGAAATTTGATAGGTTAAGATAGACTAAAGAAAAAGAACAGACATGTGTGTGTATTTTACCTACACGTACCACCCCATCCCAATCCTTGGTAGTAGTAATAATAACAATAATAATAATAATAATAATAATAATAATAATAATAATAATAATAATAATAATAATAATAATATTGAATATAGAATAATACAAATAGAAATCAGAAAAAACACCAAGGTTTTAAAATAAAATTTGATATAAGATATTATAATTGTTATTATAATAATAATAATTATTATTATTAGTTTATAAGTAGTAGTAGTAATAATAATAATAATAATAATAATAATAATAATAATAATAATAATAATAATAATAATAATAATAATGAATATAGAATAATACAAATAGAAATCATAAAAAAACACCAAGGTTTTAAAAGAAAATTTGATATAAGATATAATAATAATAATAATAATAATAATAATAATAATAATAATAATAATAATAGTACTAATAATAATAATAATAATAATAATAATAATAATAATAATTATTATTATTATTAGTTTATAAATAATAATAATAATAATTAATAATAATAATAATAATAATAATAATAATAATAATAATAATAAATTAAAGGTAAAAAGCCTAAATTAAAAAGAAAAATATCCATATTTTAGTGTACAAAAAAAAAAAAAATTAGGGTACGGGTGAGCTTTGAACTTGCGTCGCCCTGAACGGTAGGCGATTGGTTTTACTAACTGAGCTAACAACGCTTCCTATAAAGGTCATCCATTTTTTGGTCTATATGGGAAAACATGCTGAAACCTCAATTTGATTTTTTATGGAAGCGCGCGGAATGAGGCTATTACAGTTTGTGGACATTTTGTTTATTTATTTATCTCAGAAACGGTTAAACGTTCGGTAAGGAAATGTCGGCTATAACGATTTCGCTGGTTTTGAGCACACAGCAGGGCGATCAGCAGTGGCCAGCACCTGGCCAGATCAGCGTCCATAGGGGACAAACTTTATAGTAGAGGCGAAGAAGGACTTCCGGCTAAGCAATTTATATATATAGATTATTACCTCTCTCTTTCTCTCTCTCTCTCTCTCTCTCTCTCTCTCTCTCTCTCTCTCTCTCTCTCTCTCTCTATCTCTCTCTCTCTCTCAGCTGTACGCTCAGTCGACTTTTGCATAGTTGATCACATGATCCAGTCCGGTTACGCTTATTCTATTTTTTCTTCTCCTTTCTTGTTGGCGGGGATTTCCTGTCTCCTAAAAATAGCACGGCGAGACATACTATTATTCCTTCGGCTGTTTGTGCGTTCTTGTAGTGCCCATGGTAAACAAACATATATAAATGGCGTCCAATAATGATTGCTGTATTAGCGTAATGTCAATGAACTGCAGGGGTTTAGCCAATTACCATAAGAGACGTGATGTTTTTCATTTTCTTAGACAAAAATCCTTCTCTATTTATCTATTGCAGGACACACACTTTGACCCTAAACTTGAAGACTGCATTATGGCAGAATGGGGATATAAAGATGTTTTTGCTTCTTACACTACAAATTCTAGAGGGGTAGCTATTTTATTTAATAATAATTTTGAATTCGATATAAAGACGGTTTGTAAGGACGTGGGAGGTAATTATATTCTTGCTCACATTAGGTCAATGGACAGAGATCTCCTGCTGGTAAATATCTATGGCCCTAATTATGACGATCCTGAATTCTATAGTGACTTAGAAAAACGAATTAGAGAATTTAATGTAGATGAGACTATTATTTGGGGCGATTGGAACCTAGTAATGGATTTTGATTTAGACTATGATAATTATAGACACCGCAATAATGAAAAAGCACAGGAACAAGTACTTCAAACAGCGGAAAATTTGGATTTAATTGATATCTGGAGGGAATTAAATTTGGAAAGAAGACGTTACACATGGCGACGAAGTACCCCAGTACAGCAGAGCAGACTTTACTTTTTTCTGATTTCTGACTCTTTGTCTGCATTTGTAACTGATGCTGATATACTTTCTGGATATAAAACTGACCATTCTATTACTACTCTGACCTTGGCTTTTGGATCGTCTCCAAAAAGAAATCTGTTCTGGAAATTTAATTCTTCCCTACTTAGAGATAAAACGTATGTTGATAACATTAACTCTATTATTAATACTGTATTAGAAGAATATGCAGCTCTACCATATAGCAGAGACAACTTAGTAAACATTCCTAGGGAAGAAGTTCAGCTTACAGTCTCGGACCAGTTATTTTTAGATGTTTTATTAATGAAAATAAGACAAAAGACCATATCATATGCTTCATATAAAAAACGCCAAAACACAGAAATAGAAATAAAATTAGAAGAACGTATTAATGTACTAGAAAAAAATGTTATTTTTAACACAGGATGAAAATGCAGAGCTAGCAGAATGTAAAAATAAGCTTATTGAACTTAGGGAAAAGAAAATGGAAGGGGTTTTACTTAGATCACGGGCAAGATGGGTAGCAGAGGGGGAAAAAATTACAAAATATTTCTGTGGACTAGAAAAACGAAATTATGTAAGTAAAAGCACGAAAAGGTTAATTAAGAATGACGGGTCCGAGATCAGTGAGCAGAATGATATCCTAACTGAAGTAATGACATTTTATCAAAACCTATACAGGGAAATTGACCTAGAGGAATGTGAGATTGGAGAGTTAGTTGCAGATTTGAACACTTTGTCAGAAAACGAGAGTAATAGTCTTGAAGGAGAAATAACATTAGACGAAGCGAGCGCTGCGTTAAAAAACATGAAGAATTATAAGAGTCCTGGCACAGATGGATTCACTGCTGAATTTTTTAAAGTCTTTTGGGTACAGCTAAAGTTTTTTGTTGTCCAAGCTCTAAACGATAGTTTCACAAAAGGTTCCCTTTCTTCTACACAGAAAGAAGGCGTTGTTATTTGCATCCCCAAGGGAGATAAGGACAAAGAATACTTAAAAAACTGGAGACCTATCTCCTTATTGAATGTAGTTTATAAGATTGGGTCCTCTTGCATTGCAAATCGTCTGAAGGTGGTTCTGCCGTCTTTGATTAATGAAGATCAAACAGGATTTATTAAAGGAAGATTTATAGGTGATAATATTCGGCTTATTTATGATATTATTAGCTATGTTAATAATAATGATTTGTCAGGCCTTCTTTTATGCCTTGATTTCGAAAAAGCGTTTGATTCTATCGATTGGAAGTTCATGCAGAAAGTGTTAAAAGCGTTTGGGTTTGGTAATGACTTCCGTAGATGGATCAGCACTTTTTATAATGGTATTAAAGCTTCTGTATGTGTGAATGGACAGGTTTCTGGGTGGTTTGGTGTAAACCGTGGCTGCAGACAATGGGACCCGATTTCGCCTTATATCTTCATTTTATGTGTGGAAATATTGGCAACTATGATAAGACAGAATAATAAGATTAAAGGTATAAGAATTGTTGATGTAGAACACAAGATATCCCAGTATGCCGATGATACAGAATTAATGTTAAATGGTGATCAAGAGTCTTTTGAAGAATCTGTCAAAACAATTGAAACTTTTGGGAAATACTCTGGGCTTAGGTTAAACTCAGGAAAAAGCAGCGCCGTTTGGTAATAGACGCAACTCACTGACTCAATATATGCAACATTTAAAAATGAGTTGGAACCCCAGCAAATTTAAAATTTTGGGCATCTGGTTTACAAACGATTTAAAAGACTGCATAGGGATAAATATGAAGGAAAGGTTCTTGGAGGTAAAGGTATTATATAGAATCTGGTCAAAAAGACAAATAACTCCACTTGGAAGAATTGCGGTTCTTAAGTCATTAATTTTGTCGAAATTAATTCATTTGTGGATATTACTTCCCAATCATCCAGACAAGGTAATAAGTTTGGTACAGAAAACTGTTTTTGAATTTGTGTGGAATTATAAGAGAGACCGAATTAGCCGAAAAAATGCTACAAAAAATATTGTAAAAGGAGGTCTTGGAATACCCGAAATTAAAAAATATATTCAATCATTGAAACTATCATGGATAAGAAAACTTAAATATGGAAACAGTAAATGGAAAAGTATAATTAGTTCTATATTTCCTTCTCTGAAAAGTATTGATAGGTTAGGTGCAAGCCTTCCGATATCCACGGTCGAATGTAATGAGTTTTGGATTGACGTTTTTTCAGCATATAAATTATTTACTACTCGCATTAATAGTCAGAACACTGAAGAATTATTATCGGAACGTATTTTTTACAATAACAATATTCAGATTGGAAAGAACACCTTTTTCTATGAACAGTGGTTCTGTAAAGATGTTTTTTGCATTGGTCATTTAGTCAATGATATGGGACAGTTTTTGTCATATAATGGGTTTCGAGAGAAATATAATATTCACACAGATTTTGTTACATATGCTGGCTGTATTGCAGCCATTAAAAAGAATGTGCGTTCTTTTTTTTCTTGATTTACAAAGTAACAATTATTTTGAATTGAATAAGGCCTGGAAAATTCTCGGTTCGGTCTGCAGGGGAGCACGGGTGTATTACGATATATTTACGTCAGACACGACACAACCAAATTGTTGTAGTAAATGGGAAGAAAAATTTGGTAAAAAATTCAAATGGAGCATTATATTTAAGAAAATTCAAAAGATTCGAGATATAAAGTTAAGGTGGTTTCAATTACGGATAGTACATAGGATAATAGCAACCAATATTGCTCTCTCAAGTATGGGAGTTGCTGCTGATAATCTGTGCTCCTTCTGTGGAACCGAGCGAGAAAATATTCAACATCTGTTTTGGCAATGTGAAAAGGTCCAAAGGTTTTGGGATCAATTTCAACTCATCAATCGTGATAGTGCTTTTGTTAATTTCACTTTAAATGAATGTATTGTACTATTTGGCCATGATGATAATTTTAAATCTGATGTAGCGTTTGATATGATACTACTACTTGAAAATTTTTTTATTTATAAATGTAAAATAACTGGCACAGTTCCTGTATTCCCGGCTTTCGAGAATTATTTAAAAATACGTTATGACATTGAGAAGTATGCCTCTTTTTTGACAATGAATATCAATAGATTTAACAACGAATGGCTCCCTTATAAATCCTGGCTAGGTGTGCCAACTGACCCAGTTCGAATTCAACCGCATTAAATGTATATCTCCTGCATATGTCTCCGATAATTGCCACTCAGTATAAGATATTTAATAATGTGAAGTGTTATATGTTGGTTTCTTTCTGCACTTGTGGTTTTTTTTTTATTTATTTAATTTATTTATTTATATATATATTTTTTTTTCTTGCAAGTGTACTCAGCAGCACAGAAGCATGGACTAAGCTCCTTTCTTTTGTACTGTGTTGTTGCATGTATAAGGCGTGTGGCTTATTCTTGGGATCTACGATTTATTATTGTTATACTTATTATGAGTGAAATACCAGCTCAAATATCAAGCCATGTATTAGATTGCAGTGCATTCATGCAGTTGGAGATCATGATGTACCCGCTACCAAGATTTTTTTCTTTATCTCTTTCTCTCCCTCTCTCTTTTGTTCCCCCTCTCTCTGTTTGTATGTGTGTCTGCGTGATCTTGGTTTAAGTTGTAACTTGCTTGACACATTCTTATACCTTTACTTATCTGCTTACTATCTAAAAAAAATTTTTTTTTGACCTGTAAATGGAGAAGTAAGTAAGGTGTTTAAATACAATTGTTGATCATGTTGATGTTTCAAAATAAAGTGAAAAATTTTTTTTAGCAATGTAGGCATTTTATATGTATATGTTTTGTTGATAATTTATAATGATGTTTGTATTCTATTTTGTTTTTGTAAACGGGGGTTCAATAAATTAGAGTGCAGCCTCAGCGTCCCCTGCGTGGGATGTCTTTATTGTAAAATGACTAGCTGGTGGAGGGCATTCAGTTTTCCCACTAGGGTTGTTTCAGCAGATCTTTTATTCGGATTGGGGGTTGTCCGGTCCTGATTTGGCTCGGAAGAGTCCGCTGGACCTAAAGCAACAATTATGTAATGTAATGTGTTACACTCATTCGATGTTGGTGTTTTCTATCAGTAGTAGATTCAGCCCCGATGCTTGAATTCTCCTGATAGGTGTAAACTCGGATTCGTTTATCCACGCAACCCGTTCAATCAGCATACAAGTCACAGAGTCGACGTATGAAGTTTTCCACTTTTATTCAGCACACATCAACAACTGCATACAATCGCCTTTTCACTCTCAACTTTTTACTTTCCAACTCACTATCAACAGCACACACAACAACTCTCAAAACAGTGCGGCACATAATTATATAGCCTCTCTCTTCTCCAGAACACCTTGGAACAATCGCGTATGACGCAATTTAACCAATCGCTCTATACTTCGTCATCACTGTCTTACGTCATACATCTTTCTTCACGTTCCAGGAATGTTCTCACACATCTACATTTATCGGGAATCTTCGATCGACCGTAAACACGCAAATCTAGAGAATTCTCCAATAATATCGACTAACGAAAATCATCAACGTTATACAAAGCTTCCTCTAACCACAATGCAAACACAAATCAAAGGTAAATACACTCTATTATTGAATACTTTGCAAAACGAAGCGATTAGATCTATCGTGCGCGCTTCAGACATACTATCCTTCGCGTTTCAACGTAACATAACCCCCCACTCAAGAAGAAATTTACCTAATTTCTTTCAACAACGTTGAAACGTAATGCACAAAGTCCAGTATTAAAACTTATCTCAGACTTTCTGAATACTGTCAATGCGCTCAGTCTATCCACACAGATTCAATGGTTCTCATCTTCAAGTCTGTCTGGATATTGCCAATGTTCTCAGTTCATTCACACACAGTCAATGTTCTTTCATCTGCAAGGAAACGACGCCCTCGTCAGTTGCGGTTGTCATCGGCCCAGGGTCAAAGACGATGATCACGTGGGCTTTCCTGGAGTCAGCGCATCCTCCGTTGTCTCCTTCTTCCGTCGGATGTCTGACGCAGTCGACGTTGTCAGCTCCCAGAATGCACTTACTGGGTCTCACGGTCAGGTTAGCTTCTGTTAGACGGTGAAACAGCTCCCTCAAGGTCTGCAGATGCTCTTCCCAGGTGTGGGTGTAGACTAGCAGGTCGTCCCAGTAACACACGACGTTGTCCATCCCATTGAGCATCTTCCTCATTCCTCTCTTCAGGGTAGCTACGCTGTTGACCATGCCAAAGGGCATCCTTAGGCACTCGTACGTCCCATCAGGAGTTATAAAAGCAGTCTTTGGTATGTCCTGCTGACGCACGGGGACTTGCCAATAACCCTTGCTGAGGTCAATCTTTGAGAAGATTCTACTCCCCGATAACTGGCGGAAGAGGTCTGCTGCGGTAGGCATCGGCTCAGGGTCGAAGACGGTGATCTTATTAACCTTCCTGTAGTCGATACATACTCTGTTGCTCCCGTCCTTCTTCTTCACGACCACGACAGGGGACGCGTAGGGGGAACTGGACTCCCTGATGATGCCCATCTTCAGCATCTCATCGATATCTTTCTTCAAGGATTCACGGGCCTTGAAAAGGATCGGGAATGGTTTGGATCGAACAGGGATATTTGAAGTGAGGTGGACTTCATGTTCGACCAAAGTCGTAGAGCCTGAGACATCGCTGAAGCTATGGGGAAACTCGCCCATAAGGTCCTTGAGCTCAATCTTCTGACCTTCCGTCAAGCCTGGCCCTAGCTTAACATCATCGATGCCTTCTTTGCTGTGGAAGTCTCCCAGTTCCAACAGTTCCTCGCTGTTGAAGCTGTCGTCGATCTCAGCTGCTGTTGCTACGTGTACAGTCTCTGGCGGCCTCTCCAAGTACAGCTTAAGGAGGTTGGCGTGGTATATCTTGGAATGCTGGCCGACCTTCACCTTATAGTCGTTGATCCCCACCACGGTCTCCACTTCGTACGGGCCTTTCCACTGCATCAGCAACTTATTATGATCAGTAGGTAGCAGCACCAGCACTTTGTTGCCAGGTTTGAACTTCCTGTTCACGGCCCTACGATCGTAGTAGTGCTTTCCACAGTCTTGGGACTTCTTCAGGTTTTCTCTGGCTATCTCGAGAGTCTGCTCCAGCTTCTCCCGTAGCTCAAACACGTACTGGTAGCTGTTCTTCACCTCTGGGGTGTCTACTTCTTTCGTCCACAGTTCTTTTAGGATGTGCATCGGTCCTCGGATGGTTCTTCCGTACAGCAGCTCGAACGGAGAGAAGCCGGTGGACTCCTGCGGTACTTCTCTGTAGGCGAACAGTAAGGCGTTAATGTAGCGATGCCATTGTCTGGGCTGCTCGCTGCATAGTTTCTTCAGGGTGGACTTCAGCGTAGCATTGAACTTTTCGACGAGCCCGTTGCACCATGGATGGTAGGGTGTCGTAGTCAAATGCCGGATGCTCAGCAGTCTGTTGACCTCCTTCATGCAGTCAGAGACGAACTGCGTCCCGAGGTCTGTCAGAATTTCTTCAGGCACTCCAAGTCTGCTGAACATGTCCACCAGCGCCTCTGCAACAGTCTCAGTGTCAATCTTCTTCAGAGGCACTGCTTCTGGGTACCGAGTCGCATAGTCCACTAAGGTCAGTACCCACCGGTGACCTTCTTCACTCGGAGGTTTTATTTCGCCGATTAGGTCTAAGGCCACCCTCTTGAAAGGTCGGTCGATCAAAGGCATCCTCTGCATAGGCACTTTCGGGACCCTTCCTCGAGGTATGGTCTTCTGGCAAATGTCACATGATCGGCAGAAACGGCTGACGTCCGCATGAAGTCCTGGCCAGTAGAACACCGCCTGGATTCTGTCTGACGTCTTCTTGATGCCTAGGTGACCTCCCATGATGGAGTCGTGAGCTACTTCCATCACTTGGCGCCTTATGGGTAACGGTACCAAGACTTGACGTAGTGGTTTCCCTCCGTTGACCCTCAGGTGCTGAAAGATTCGGTACAGGATCTTGGCCTTCACCTCGAAATAGATCGTACCACTGCATTTGGTCACGTGGTCTTGGCGGTTCCTGTACTTGTTTAAAGTACTATCAGCTTCCTGGAGCTGGATCAGTTTATCTCTGTCCACGATGGCAGCTTTTGAGTTGTCGGCGACCTTCAGTGGCGTAGTCGTCTTGTCTCTCTTGGCCTGGGCCCTGGTTGTAACAGCACCGACGATCTCTGGTCGGCAGGGCTGAGCCGGAGTAGCCACATTGTCCCGTAGCAGCTCTGTAAGGTCTCCATCGGGAAATGGCAATGGATCCTCCTCCACAACTTCGACGTGTTGAGTTGAGGCAGGACTCCACTCTGGATCGGGGTCGTCGGGTCGTCTCGCGCCGTCGATATTCCCGATCATCAAATCGTATAGCGGCTTCTTCAGGCAAACCGCTTCTACTTCGCCTATGTAGAAAGGGGTGCTGACTTGAATCTTTGCAACTGGCGCTCTCACACATTTGCTGTCGGCCATAAGTGTCCATTTAGAATCGCCAGTGAACTGTTCTTTAGCGATTAGATCTTCTCTGACGATGACCCCACTGCAGCCAGAGTCTCTTAAGACAGTAACTTCATGATTTCCGACGCGTCCCTTGGAAACAGGCATGTTCTGGACGGTCATCGCTGCGCTGGCGACGATTTCCCGTTGGCAAGGAGAAGCTGGCCGTCAGTTATGCACTCTTACACGTCCGCATGAGTAGCTGTGCGTTCGGTCTGACTCGGAAGAATGACGCTCCCGCCGCACACTTGATGGTCAGATCTACTGGTTTGCCGTTGATTGGAGAAACGTCTCTGTCGGTTGCCCGCCGCTGCATTGTCCGTACTGCTCCGCTGTCCGCTACTTTTGTTTTGAGGACAGTTAGCCGCTCTGTGGTCTGTAGCGTTGCAAATGAAACAGCCTCTTGAATGCCCTTCCCTGGGAGGTGGCGTGGAGTCCGTGTGTCTCTGGCTCGTCTGACTCCCCTGGATCTGGTTCCCATGGTTTCCAGTCTTCTGAAAATGTTTCGTCGCCTTGGGTGGCCCCAGCGTCTTCTCATAAGCGATGAGATATCTTTCAGCAGCCTCAGCAACGTCTTTTAGCGTCTCCAACTTTTGTATTTCCAACTGGATCGCGAGGTCCTTAGGGCAGGCGTTGAGTAATTGTTCCCTCACGATCAGCTCATGGAGACTCTCGTAAGTCTTCCCTTTGCCTGATAATTCCACCCACTTGTGTAGATATGATGACAGGCGCTCCACAAACTGCTTTGGCGTCTCGTCTGACAAAGGCCGGCATTCACGAAAGCGTTTATGGTAGCCCTTCTCTGTGAAGCTGTAGCAATGCAGTAGGGCCTCTTTCAAGACATCATAGTTTTTGGCATCATTGTTCGACAGTCTGGTGTAAACCTCGAGTGCTTTCCCCGTCAGAAGAGCACTGAGTCGAATCGCCCAGTCTTGAGGTTGCCAGTTAGAGCTTTCAGCGAATCTCTCAAATCTCGCTAGATAACTGTCGATCTGGTCCTTCCCGTCGACGAACGCTGGCAATTTTGGAGCCTTGTTGTCGCTGATAACTTGTGGCGCATGCTGATTGTTTTGAATACGCGCCAATTCTAGCTGGTACTGACGCTCACCTTCAAGACGCTTCAGCTCGAACTCTCTTTCTTTTTCTTGCCACTGCTGTTCAATTTCTAGACGCTTCTGTTCTAGTTCTCTATCTTTTTCAAGACGCTTCTCTTCCAATTCTCTTTCTTCGCGCCGTCACTGTTCCTCTAATTCTCTTTCTTCACGGCGACGCTGCTCTTCTAATTCTCGTTCTTGTATTCTCTCCTGGGATTTGACGTACTCCGTCAGCTGTTTGCCTTTTAGATTCAGTTCAATCCCTCTCTGCCAGAAGTCAGTCATCTTGATGCTTTTCTGGAAAGTTATTTTCTGGAAAAGTTCTTTTTCTGGAAAGTTCTTGACTGTGCTGTACCTTTCTAGACTGTTCTAGAACAGCACGCTTTCTGCAGTAGCGCTGATGCTTGCCACTAGTCGCCTTCGCTGACGCAGGCCCCGCTGTCCTCGTCGTATGCGACGCTGCACCACGCTGGTGTTGATGTATACGCTCCTGTGCTGAAGTAGACTCGACGTCCGCTCGTCGCTCTCTCTAATACTGGCGATGTAGCTCCGAGACTGTCCCTCGACGTAGTCTTGCGGCAGCCACGTAGTCCCGATCTGTTGTTCGCTCACGAAGCAACTCTTCAGCGACTACACACCCTTGCAGTCAACCCGAATCTATCGGATGTAGTCCCAGTATGTTGGCCCCTCTCGACGCAACTCGTTGGCAACTACCCTCGATGACTGCCTCTCGTAACGTTGACTCGCTTGTTGTAGCAGTTGAACCCTTGGCTATGACGTAGATCACAGCTTGGCCCCCAAAATGTTACACTCATTCGATGTTGGTGTTTTCTATCAGTAGTAGATTCAGCCCCAATGCTTGAATTCTCCTGATAGGTGTAAACTCGGATTCGTTTATCCACGCAACCCGTTCAATCAGCATACAAGTCACAGAGTCGACGTATGAAGTTTTCCACTTTTATTCAGCACACATCAACAACTGCATACAATCGCCTTTTCACTCTCAACTTTTTACTTTCCAACTCACTATCAACAGCACACACAACAACTCTCAAAACAGTGCGGCACATAATTATATAGCCTCTCTCTTCTCCAGAACACCTTGGAACAATCGCGTATGACGCAATTTAACCAATCGCTCTATACTTCGTCATCACTGTCTTACGTCATACATCTTTCTTCACGTTCCAGGAATGTTCTCACACATCTACATTTATCGGGAATCTTCGATCGACCGTAAACACGCAAATCTAGAGAATTCTCCAATAATATCGACTAACGAAAATCATCAACGTTATACAAAGCTTCCTCTAACCACAATGCAAACACAAATCAAAGGTAAATACACTCTATTATTGAATACTTTGCAAAACGATACGATTAGATCTATCGTGCGCGCTTCAGACATACTATCCTTCGCGTTTCAACGTAACATAATGTAACTGTGATCTTCTTCTTAATTCTTCTTCGCCGTAGTACTGAGGATTTCGAGAAAATGACTCTGTTACTATGGCGTGCGCAGCGAAGGCTGCCAATAGCTTTAAAATCAGGCAAAAACTCTCTTTAAGAATGTAGGAGTGAGGCAGTCTGGCTGTTTGTGTGTGTGTGTGTGTGGGTGTGTGTGTGCGTGTGTGTGTGTGTGTGTATGTTTTTCTTTAAAATTGTGTTAAGACATATGTACACACATTGGGTATTTATCACAGGATGTTTACGCTCCAGTCTGCCAGCGATGCCCTAAAGGATGCAACAGACGAGGCTGATGCTGATTCAGCGCTCAATGAGTTCCATAACCTGGTAGCTGATGGGAAGAAGGAGTGCTTGTACACCTCCGTTCTAGTGTGGGGTACCAAGAGTTTCATGTTGTGGCCCCTAGTGCTTCGGGCTCCACGCACAAGTCCCTGTTGGGAAACGTCGACGAGGCCGTGCATGATACCGGACATAATGGTCACCTCTCCGACACCCTGCTTTTGTCAGTCTACGCGCGACATCACAGATATGACTGGACCTCTGGACAATTAGCCCACGTCTGCATCAGCAAGTCTGCAACGGTCAACGGCTCCCCACTGCGACCCTCCGGGCAATCAGCCCCTGTCAGACCAACGTCTGTTCCCAATTCGGCGCTCGCCTTCTTGGAATTTTCTAGCCGCTCCGCACTAGGCCTGCGTCTGCTCCCTTGAAATGTTTCCCATTCTTCGTTCACAGATGAAGGTTTTGCTGAGCTGTTTGATAGCACATCTTCTCTGTTTGAAGTCTCCAATCCGTGTGCCGATGTTGACAAAACAATGGTTTTTGACGGCATATCCAGGGTTACGGTACATTGCTACGACAGTGAAGAATTTTGTCCACAATTGTGATGAAGTGTCCTGTGGGTTCAGGCACTGAATAATATAGACCCAACGATTCCCGGCGTTTCGTAAGAGGCGACAGGGGTGATGTCAGCACGGCATCACTGGGCGAAAGTCTTCTACACAGAAGTCACCGGCCAGGGCGGAGTGTTACGTTGAAACGCGAAGGATAGTATGTCTGAAACGCGCACGATAGATCTAATCGTTTTGTTTTGCAAAGTATTCAATAATAGAGTGTATTTACCTTTGATTTGAGTTTGCATTGTTGTTAGAAGAAGCTTTGTATAACGTTGATAATTTTTGTTAGTCGATATTATTGGAGAATTCTCTAGATTTGCGTGTTTACGGTCGATCGAAGATTCCCGATATATGTAAAAATTTGAGAACATTCTGGGACGGAAAATAATGTGGTATGATGTAAGTCAGTGATGACGAAGTTTCATTTGATTGGTGGTAGTGCGTCATTCTACCGTGTCCTAAATTGTTCGGGAGTATGAAGAGATTATATAAGTGCCGCACTGTTTCAAAAGAAGTTGTTGATAGTGAGTTGGAAAGTAAAAAGTTGAGAGTGAAAAGGCGATTGTATGCAGTTGCTGATGTGTGCTGAATAAAAGTGGAAAATTTCATACGTCGACTCTGTGACTTGTATGCTGATTGAACGGGTTGCGTGGATAAACGAATCCGAGTTTACACCTATCAGGAGAATTCAAGCATTGGGGCTGAATCAACTACTGATAGAAAAACACCAACATCGAATGAGTGTAACACGGAGGAACCTCACGTTACTATAGTTTCAACGACCACGTGCTCTGGGCCAAGGCGAGTCACACTGTACTCGGGGATTTCGGCTGTAGCCAACAGCCTGGAGAGGATTGGGCCCCGCCAGGTCTTTTTGCCACTCACTCCATACCGGATCGGTCTCCGCCCGGGTCACCAAGGACCGCGCCTTCCGTTGGTCACCAGGACGGAGGTGATAAGTGGGTTACTGTTGGACAAGTTAGCAAGATCCGCACGAGAGACAACATCGTCATAAGAACCTGGAATGTCCGGACCCTAATTGCAGATGAAAAGGTAGAAAAAAATGCCCCACGAGATGGACCACTATCGATGGATGGAACATTTTAAGTATATGCGAACTTAGTTGAAACAACGGCCGACAAAGGCCACAAGCTTTATTTAGGCAGGAACACGGCGTTGGATTCTGGGTCCACAAAGACATTCAAGCCCCTGCCATAGGTTGCCGCCCAGTCTCCAGCAGACACTTTACCATCCGTCTGAGAGCAGCCCCCTTCAATACAACCATCATCCAGGCCTATGCCCCAACATTAGACTATGACGATAGCAAAGTCGAGGAACATCTGAAGGCTGTCCTTGACCAAGTACCGAGGAAGGACATAGTCATAGTGCAAGGCGACTGGAATGCCAAGGTTGGCCAAGATGCTTACCACAACTTGGGAGACACTGCAATAACGATACGTCATCGCCCTGCGTCACCGAATTCTACTGTATCATTACAATTCTTTTAGAACATAGGCTTCCAATTGCGACACTTATTATCCAATCTTCAACAATTAACATAATTTATATTAACATAATTATTTTTCCATACTGCAGATTAGTAAACAGTGCTTCCCAGCAAACCAGCCCGATCTGGGCCCCACTCGCGGCGCGTAGGGCACAGTACTTATCCCAAGGCTAGAGTAGGGGCCCGATATATAAACTAATTTTAAAGCTGGGTAAGTCTACTCCTTCTCAAATGATTTTTGGTGAATTAGGACAAGTTCCTCTGGAGTTACAGGCAAAGCAAAGAATGTTAAATTTTTGGTATAAGCTTGTTCACCCTGATAACAGTAATAAATTGTCCAGCGTTATGTACACTTTTTTGTTTCACATTGATTTGCATAAAGGTTATAAATCTTCATTCCTCGATTCAGTGCGGAAAGAGTTAAATAATCTAGGACTTGGTAATTTTTGGTTAAATCAGGGGCTAACCAATGTTATGCCTTCTGCTTCAGTTTTTAAGTGTACAATTAAACAACGCCTACATGATCAGTTTATTCAAGGCTGGTTCGAGGAAATAAACAATAATGAACTTTACTATAATTATCGAATGTTTAAGCTACATTTTGAATTTGAAAAATATTTGCATGTTCTACCAACAAATCTTGCAATATCTGTTCTAAAGTTTAGGACACTTAACCACAGAATGCCAGTGCAGAGAGGCCGATATTTTAACATTCCTAGACACGAACGTGTATGTCAAAAATGTAATAGTGGCGATCTTGGTGATGAGTTTCATTATTTATTTTTGTGTTCACATTTTTGTAACTCGAGAAGAGATTTATTAAAATCATATTATTATAGATATCCCAAATGCCATCAAATTTCAAGAATTATTGTCATCTAACAAAAAGTCAGAATTATTAAAGCTTGTAAGTCTTATGAAATTAATAATTAAACAAATGTAACGTTTTTATCCCATGTCAAAAATTAATAGTTCTGATGTTGACAGGTTATGTGTAATAAAAATTATTCCTGTAGTTTGTCATTGATGTGTTTAGGTTGAATTGTATTGTTAGTTATGATTCATAGTTGTTGTCCCCAATCAAGTTCTTTTTTCTTTTCCCCACTCCATACCTCCCCCTGCCACCTCCCCCCCACTCCACTCTATCCCGCTGTATAAATAAATAGTTTAAAATTTTTATTTTATTTTTTAATCTAAAATGTTAATTAATTATTGTGCATGTTTGTGTATATTATTTTAACCATGTCCATGTGCCCTTAATGGGTTTTTCTGGAATAAAATTTGCCTTGCCTTGCCTTGCCTTGACTTGCCTTGATAGATATTGCCTTACAAAAACCCGATGCGTAGCGGAGTCCAGAAATGTGGATTCGTAACGATTCGCGGTCCCGCGTGTCGCCCGATTCTGCCCACCACAAAGGCACGCTGCGCACAAGCTAACATAGACCTACTCTCGCTTCTTATTGGCTAAACTGTCTGCTTCACATTTCCTGCGGCGTACGTATGTGACAAATATTTATACAAAATCAATTCAGCAAGATATCATTACTTCATTGTGCTTATAATTCTTAATTTTTATCATACAATATGTAAAATATTGTTAAAGTGTTTCTTTTAACTATTGTATTTATTTATACATTATAAGCCAAGGGAAAACTTCCGTGCCTGCTGGTCTTTTCCGGTTTCCTTAGGCGCCAATTTTCTACAATTTTCTTCTACAGTTGCATGTGCTTGGATATTTTGTTTGCCTGCGAAAACCTATTCCGCTGTGGTTGTTTTTTGGGTCTTTGCTTTTCGTTTATGTATTTACACCCGATTTCGATAGCGACGAAGATAACGTTAATATAGGCTATATCGTTATCGAAATGGTGTGTAAATACTTCAGTGGGCACATACCAAGGACTTCCGAAAACAAAAACGCCTGTGCCGACAGTCCCTATTAACACCAGACATCTCAATTCTTTCTTCATGCAATCACATATCATAAACAATAATTATGTGAGATACGGTTTTAGGGTAAATCCGCATTGGCCAGGGCTGGGGTATTATCGGGGTTGTTTCTGGTTTAAGTTGGGTTACAATAGGGTTGGTGTTGGGTATCCTGACGTATGCCCGATCTTTGCCGGAATCGGGTTACCATTCGGCAAAGGTTGGGTTACGGTCGGGTAAGTCTTGGGTACCCCGATGATCGCCTAATCTTTATCGAAAATCGGGCTACTGTTCGGCGAACGTGGGATTACGATCGGGTAAATTTCATGTATCCCGACGATCGCCCGATCTTTGCCCAAGTCGGTTCCAATTTCCATTTGCCCGATCGGCAGCCCGATCCGGACCCCGAAATTGTGGTTAACTGGGTTGTTCATTAACGAGATACACTTCTATTTCGTTACACATGCATGCACCTCATCTCCATGCTTTGTATTTTTCGTTGTAGATCTGCTGTGAGGGTCCATGTTTTGCAAGCATATTGAAATATGGAGATGACAAGGGAGCGCAGCAGCCTTACCTTGGAACGTAGACTAATGATCCTGTCTTTTTAAATGGGCTTCAAAGTTGTATGAGCGATCCTGGAAAGTATTTTCGGTCGTGACCTATTGTCTGATACAATGGCTCCTAAATATTTGAAGCTATGTACCGTGTTGAGGGATTGGCCTTGGACTTTGATGTCCCTAAAATTATTGGTGTTGTTGGTCATCATTTTGGACTTCTCTGCACTTATTTCCATTCCATAGGCTCTGGAGGTGGTGTCAAGTCTCTGGACCAGCTTTTTAATTCTTGTTCCTCTCCATGTCATCTGCAAAACCTAGGTTGGAGATTGCTCTACACCCCTGTGCTGACTGTGCCTTCGTGATCTGCAAAGGCATCTGACATGATGCGCTCCAGGAATATGTTGAAGAGTGTTGGAAAAAGTAGGCATCCTAGCCACCTTTTTTTATATTTTATTATTATTTTTTTTAATAATCTAGACTTTCAGGTTTACTATGGTTCAAGTCTCCTCTCTCATCCTCCCCCCCCCCCCCTCCATTAACACACCCATTTCTTTCTTTATTTTTTACTTTTTTTAAAAATCTAGACTTTTAGGTTCACTATTGTTCAAGTCTAACCTTATCTGGAGTGCAGCAGAAATCACCGCAGCATACATCCTGGAGACAGAGAAATAGATCATAAGGTTGTAAGACATCTGCAGTCGATAATATCGAACTTGAAGGTCAAGGTAGTTTCATACCTTAGCGAAAAATGTCAAAACAGTTTGATTTTGTTGTACCATGGTACGGCATGCTTGTACATGCATGCAATGCGAGGTAACCAACACGTGTTTGTATATAAGAGTACACGAGCACTAGTACGCAGCAAGAGAGATCCGTAGGATCTCATCTTTGATATGATGATGATGATCATTATTGTCAGGGTGGCGACGTGGTGATCGTCCTTAACGCTGATGCAATAGGACGTTAAGCTTCGTTGTTCCTCTTAGTAAAGGTCCAGGTAGTCTGAAGGTCAAGTTCATATTAATGTCAATGCTTATTCACATCATAAGGGCAAGAATGGAAAGAGGCGCAGCCTAAGCATAAGCGGGAAAATGCAAAATTAATAACAAATCCCCCAAAGGACCCATGCAAACAGTTCGAAGCAGAGATGCACATTGTCGTGGACTAGCAAGACTACAAAATATCAGAGGCACTCGCGGGTTAAAGATAACAACAAAACACACAATGCAAACAAGAATAGGTAAATTAATGTACCAAAAAAAGGTAAAATTATATATATATATATATATATATATATATATATATATATATATATATATATATATATATATATATATATATATATATATATATATATATATATATATATATATATATATATATATCCTATCCTGTCCCGTAACCCGGAGGTCGTAGGGGCACCACAGATGATCGTTTAACCAGCATACTCCATCTTTCTCTGTCCTCAGCAGCCCTCATGGCTTCGCTCAGTGTCAAACCAGTCCATTCTCGAATTTTGTCCTCCCACCTCTTTTTCGGTCTTTTTTGCACTGTGCCTTGCAGAATGGTCTTTACAAGGCCTGATGATCTGGTGACGTGGCCATACCATCGGAGTTTCCGTTTCTTCACCACTGTGAGCAGGTCATCGTGTTGTCCAATGGCTTGTGTGATGGTCTGTCGGACTTCGTCGTTGTGATGTGTTGGGTATACTAGGAAATGCCCAGAAGTCTTCTGTAGCACCTCATCTCCATGCTTTGTATTCTTCGTTGTAGATCTGCTGTGAGGGTCCATGCTTCGCCAGCTTATAGGAAGATGGAGATGACAAGGGAGGGCAGCAGTCTTACTTTGGAATGTAGACTGATGGTCCTGTCTTTCCAAATGGGTTTCAACCTTGTCAGGGCAGCAGTTGTTTGTGCGATCCTGGAGAGGACTTCCTGTCGGGACCCATTGTCTGATACAATGGCTCCTAAATATTTGAAGCTATGCACTGTGTTGAGGGATTGGCCTTCGACTTTGATGTCCGTGTTGATGCCATTGGTGTTGTTGGTCATCATTTTGGTCTTCTCTGCACTTATTTCCATTCCATAAGCTCTGGAGGTAGTGTCAAGCCTCTGTACCAGCTGTTCAGGTTCTTGTTCCTCTCCAGCCAATCCATCAATGTCATCCGCAAAACGAAGATTTGGGATTGCTCTACCCCTTATGCTGACTGTGCCTTCGTGATCTGCAAGAGCATCTGACATAATGCGCTCTAGGAAGATGTTGAAGAGTGTTGGAGATAGTAGGCATCCTTGACGCACACCGATTGTTGTTCTGAACCAGTTCCCGATGACGCTGTTATGGAGGACTCCACTGGTAGCCTTGTCATACAGGCTTTTGATGACTTCAGTAATTTTAGGGCTGATGTTATACACTTTCATTGTTGCCCATAGAGCTGCTTGCCAGACTCGGTCAAACGCCTTCTTGAAGTCTATGAACACATGATATAGATGTTGTTGGTGCTGTAGGTATTTCTCACAGATTATTCTGAGGTTGAAATAACCTGTGGTACTTCGCCCTGCCCTGAATCCTGCTTGTTCTTCAGCTATGATTTGTTCAGCTTGGGGTTTCAACCTGTTGATTATTATTTTCAGGAGGACCTTGCTGGGATGGCTGATAAGGCTGATGGTGCGGTAATTTTCACACTCCTGAAGGTTACCCTTTATGGGAAGAGTGATGACAAGCGACTGGGTCCATGGTGTAGGCCACTCCCCACTCTGCCAGATCTTGTTACAGATAATGGTGAGGGCATCAATCATCGCTTCTCCTCCTGCTTGTAGCAGTTCCGCGGGTATGTTGTCCTCTCCCGCTGACTTCCCTTTCTTCAGCAATTGCACTGCTGCCTCAACTTCCTCCCGGAGAACTGGGAGGATTTCTTCTTCTTCTCTGTTCTCGGGACATGCTAGAACTGATGGGTCACTCTCCATTTGGTGTATGGTTGTAAAGGTCAGAGCAGTATTCTGTCCATCTGTCCAAGACTTCTTGTTCTTCTGTAAGGCATATGCCAGACGTGCTTTGGATCGTGGGGACTTTGGGCTGTTTAACACTTGTCAGCCGCTTTACAGTCTGGTATATTTACGTTTATATATATATATAAACGTACATTAAAAGAAAAGGAAAGGAAATTAAACAAATAAATAAAAACAATAATTAAAACAAAAAAATCCGTGAGCAGGTCTTGAGCTGGAGAAGCGATATGTAAATAACATATTATAATATACAATGTGTAGTCCCTCACCCTAAGCGGGCAGCAGTACTCTATGGGCCATTCGGATTTCTCGCAGCATTCTTGTTTAGAACAACAACTTCGGATGGTTCTGAAATAGTAATATAAAATACAATAAATACTACTACTACTACTACTACTACTACTACTACTACTACTACTACTACTACTACTACTACTGCTGCTGCAGCTACTACTACTACTACTACCAACAACAACAGCAATACTACTATTACTACTACTACTACTACTACTACTACTACTTCTACTACTACTACTACCAACAACAACAGCAATACTACTATTACTACTACTATTACTACTACTACTACTACTACTTCTACTACTACTTCTACTACTACTGGTCAATGAATGTAAAAACAATTGTAGTGTATAGTATTGTTTTTGCAGGTAAACAAACTATTCTTATAAAGGACTGAACTCTTGTTTCTTTTTCTACATATCGTCCCCTATACGCTTATGTGTCCGGGGACGTTAATCTATTTTAACTAACTAACTAAAATCTTTTTCTACACTGCAATAGTAGGTCTGTGTTGTTAACTTACCGCAGTAAGGAAAGAGTTGCACAGACAAGAACCACGAGGATCTTTGTTCTGTTCATGTCTCTCTAACGTCAGCACACCGAAGACGCCGGCCAGGCAAAATGTGCAGTCCTTTGTGTAGGCTTCTTGGCTATGGTGGCAATCTTTATCTTATTGTCGTCAGCAGCACATCCTATTCATTGATTTTTTTTTTAAATTGGTACGAATCCGCTGTAACCTGATTTTGGATCACGAGCTGTGAGCGGTGAGGAGCTCTGCATTCTCCTAGGTCTATGTTCCCCAGGTCTACATATTCCTAGGTCTATGTTTGCCCAGGTCTACATACTCTTAGATCTATGTTTTCCCAGGTCTATATTCTCCTAGATCTATGTTTTCCCAGGTCTACATTCTCTGGGGTGTCGGATAGTGCAGTGGTTGGAGCACTCGCTACTGTGTCGAAAGTGAAGCACCGTCCGGTGCGGTTAGCACTTGGATGGGTGACCGCTAAGGTGTGAAGCGACAAACAACAACGCCCCCAGTTGACTCAACTGTGATTGAGTACCTACTCTCTTGAGGGTGGGGAAGGTAAAGCAGCGAGGGAGAGAGTTGGGCATCACCCTCATTACGCTGGCCCAAGATAAGTGTGATCTCCAACATCACGCTCCCCTACGGCCACAAGGCTATGGGACTACCTTTACCTTTTACCTTTACCTACATTCTCCTAGGTCAATGTTCTCCAGATCTACATTTTCCTAGGTATATACTCGCCAGGTCTACATTTTTCTAGGTCTTTGTTCGCCAGGTCTATATACTCCTAGATCTATGTTCGCCAGGTCTACATTGTCTCAGATCTATGTTCACCACAAATCTAAGCTTCACGAAAACGTTTGTGATCATACAGTAATTGGTGCGCAATAAAATAATATGTCGATAATGCTCACAGACAAAATGAGGTTTTTGCACTTAAGTCTCTAGGCTATACGTCATTAAGTGGGCAAAGACCGCCATTGCGAAGTTGTAGCAAGTCATTAGCAAGGTCGCAGTTTGGTCAAAAGCTTTGTCTTCAGTTTATCATTACATATCCATATTTGTTATGGACAGCATATTAACATGTATGACATGCATTAAAAAAAAAAATCCAATCCTGATTTGGTAAGAAAAAAAAAGCTACTTCAAGAAACCAAGGCAGTTTGAATATCTTTTTGTATTTGCAATCAGTTTTTTCTTCTTCTCTAATAATAATAATAATAATTTATATATATATATATATATATATATATATATATATATATATATATATATATATATATATATATATATATATATATATATATATATATATATATATATATATATATATATATATATATATATATATATATATATATATATATTTAAAATTATTTTTTTAATTTCTTTAATCTATAATTATTAATTTATTTACTTACGTATGTATTTGTAATCAGTTTTGTTTTCTTCTCTAATAATAATAGTTATTTATTTATTTATCAGGTTCCACCCGTGGTGGTTTCAGTATAAATAGTATCCCCACTTTCTGGAAATTTAGTGCTTTAAATTACCACTGTCGCTGTCTTTCTCCTTTGTTCTTTCTCATTCCTACTCTGTTCTATCAATCTACTATACTATCTTCTTCTTCTCTGGACCAGTCACCTACCTTTTTTCTTGAAAACTCTTCCGAGACAAAACTCCTCATTTGTGTTGTGAGGTCTGTTGGATAAGCTTGGGAATATTGAACGCGTTCTGCCAAATGGTCACTGGGGCTTCCTATGATGTTATTATTTGGCAATGTAGGCATTTTATATGTAAGTGTTTTGTTGATATTTTATAATGATGTTTGTATTTATTTTGTTTTTGTAAACGGGGGTTCGATAAATTAGAGTATAGCCTGAGCGTCCCATGCGTGGCATGTCTTTATTGTAAAGTGACCGGCTGGTGGAGTGCCTTCAGTGTTACCACTAGGATTGTTTCTGCAGATTTTTTTATGCAGATCAAGTGTGAGTCCTCTTTCAGCGAAGTTGTGGTCTTGATTTTGTAGTGGTCCTGATTCGGCTCTTTGCAGTCCACTGGACCCTGTAAGCAATGAATAACTAACTAACTAATATTTATGAGGTCCTTTCTTTCTTCGTTTTTGTATTTCCATTAAATATTTGGAAATACTCTGAAATTGTCTGCCTGTTTGCCGGTCAATACGTAATACGGCATATCTTATGAAGTACTGAACGGATTGTGATCAAACTGTATAGAAATTAATTTGGGTTAGCGGCCAGATTCTCGTTCTATCATATTTGTGCTACCGCAAATGTAAAGGTCATTGGGGGTAAATTCTTGCTAAACACGTTTGCTCTTTATCTAAACAGTGTTTGGACCGATTTTTAATTATTTTTGATTTACAGGTACTTGGTAGCAATCTTTTTTTTGGTCAGTCGGTCTCCGAATTACCCTTATGTTTCAAAACACCTTTTGTGCCTTCTTTTAACAATGACTGCGCCCATTTTTAGTATTTTACATATGCACAACTAAACTTTTTGTGTCATTCAGTGTTGCTCTTTCTCAAAGGTCAAGGTCGCTGATGTCAATTATAATTATTGTTAGCCCGTGTAGTACTTTATCTCACAATTAGCTGAACCGATTTTTTTTGTGGTGCTTCCAGATAGTTGAAATACTGGCATGTCATTCAATGCTTTCAACTGGCTTCAATCTATATATATAAATTGCTTAGCCGGAAGTCCTTCTTCGCCTCTACTATAAAGTTTGTCCGGTATGGACGCTGATCTGGGCAGGTGCTGGGTGCTGTGGATCAGCCTGTTGTGTGCTCAAAACCCACGAAATCGTTATAGCCGACATTTCCTTACCGAACGTTTAACCGTTTCTGAGATAAATAAATAAACAAAATGTCCACAAACTGCAATAACCTCATTCCGCGCGCGGTTTCCATTCAACCCGTGTCAAGAACGTGCCGTTTCGTAATAACGCTAATTTTGTTTTATTTCCATTCAAAACACTTTTGCACTCTGGTCACCAATCTTACAAAATTTTTGTGTTTAACTAATTAAATTTGATTAATTAAAAATCGAATCGAGGTTTCAGCATGTGTTCCCATATAGACCAAAAAATTGACGATCTTTATACGAATCCTTGATAGCTGACTTAGTAAGACATTCGCCTACCGTGCAAGGGGCCCCAAGTTCAAACCTCCCGCGGCCTAAATATTTTTTTTTACACTACAATATGGATATTTTTCTTTTTGATTTAGGCTTTTAAATTTTAACTTATTTATTATTATTATTATTATTATTATTATTATTATTATTATTATTATTATTATTATTATTATTATTATTATTATTTATAAACTAATAATAATAATAATAATAATAATAATAATAATAATAATAATAATAATAATAATAATAATAATAATTCATTATTTTTTGGTCTATATGGGAAAACATGCTGAAACCTCGATTCGATTTTTAATTTCGATTACTATTATTATTATTATTATTATAATTATAATATCTTATATCGAATTTTATTTTAAAACCTGGGTGTTTTTTATGATTTCTATTTGTATTATTCTATATTCGATATTATTATTATTATTATTATTATTATTATTATTATTATTATTATTAGTAGTAGTAGTAGTAGTAGTAGTAGTAGTAGTAGTAGTAGTAGTAGTAGTAGTAGTAGTAGTAGTAGTAAGACATTCGAAGCCAAAATAAAGTGTAATAAGTGTAGTATAGCTCAGGCAAAACAAAATTATTGGAATTTATTCTGCGAAAAAGAAGTAACAGAATCAAAAGACTTAAATAAGGTGTGGAAAAAGATAAAAGAAATGAAAATCGGGTATACTTTACCTGAGTATCAGATTAAATTAAACAATAACATATTCCCAAGTGAACAAGAAAAGGCAGAGGAATTTCTAGATGTTTTTGCCAAGAATAGTTTAACTTCCTCTTTGGACACAACACTTAATAATTATAGAAAATTGGAAGAACTCAAAGAATAATATAAAGATCCTTCACCTATATGTAACAGTAGTCTCTTTTTCAATGCTGATATAACACTAAATGAAGTACAGTAATAGTAGCAGTAGAATAACTTAGAATAGTTGTGAGTGTAGGAAACAGAGTTGGTGCACTATTCTTTTGTTTTAAAACTTTTTTGCTTCAATTCTTTTTGTGCCTTTATGTTGCATAGTTCTTTTGCAGGTTTTGCTTAAGTAACTGTTGTATGCCATTTGACTCTTTATTTTAATTATATTATTGATTACGAATTTGATTGTCTTTGCATTGTTTTTATATTGAATTGCCATATTGCTAGTGTTTTTGTATTCCACGTGATTCTGAGGTTGGTCATAGACACTTTTGACAATGTCAGACCCAGTAGCCTTGAGATTTCGCTTCAAGGAATTAGGAGAATCATTACACTTAGCAGGAACCGACTTAATTGCGTATATCAATGAAGAAGTAGAGAAGCAGGAGGCTAGGGCAGAGAGAGCAGCAGAGAGAGAACAAAAGAAAGCAGAATTAGAAGCAGAACAGAAGAAGGTAGCAGCAGGGAGAGAAGCAGAAGTTAGGAGATGGGACTATGAGAGGGCAGAAAAAGAAAAAGAGGGGGCAGAAAAGGAAAAAGACAGACAACATGAGTTGGAACTGAGGAGATTAGGAGCCTCAAGTTCGGCCACCACCCCTCCCCAGTCAGATCCACTAGATGTAGCCTCCAACCCTGTACTAGGTATGTCATTCCCACTTGGACCATTCAACGAAAGAGAAGAAGGTCTAGATCTCTATCTAACTAGGTTTGAGCGCCTACCACAGAGTACAAACTATGTCCCACCCATTGGACTTTTAAGCTTAGTCAAGGGCTTAGAGGAAAGGCATATGACATCTACAGTAAGCTACCGACTGACAGAGTGACTATCACAGAGTAAAAGAGGCACTCCTAACGGGATTCGAACTTACAGGAGAATGCTACCGGCAAAAATTCCGCACCAATCGGAGAATGAAAGGAGAAAGTTATGTGCAGTTGGTGGATAGTCTTTCCACAATGCTGGATAAGTCGATTAGCCAGTCAGCCACGGCTAAGACATTTGATGGACTGACCGAACTATTAGTGTGGGAACAGCTACGGGAAACCATGACCCCCGAGCTGAAAACATTCTCAGTAGAGCAGGGCGCGGAAAGACTGGAAGATCTGGTCAAGGTCGCAGATAGGTACGTGGCCGCCCACGGAGAAGCCAAGAGCTTCAGGCGAGACCTAAAGCCTAACGGGAAAGAGGCACAGAAACGAAGCCCTCACCGGGAAGAGCTCACCGCGAATCGGCCGAATCACCCCAGACCTGGGCAAAATAGAGGACCCAACGCGGACTTCGAAAAAAGGGGTCCCGCAGGCGAACTTGTTTTTTCAAACCTAGTTCCAGTCATTCCAGTCATTCGCCGAAAAAAGCAATTACCGATGTCGAACGAAGCTCTCCGAGTCGAGCGAAGCTATCTGATGTTTTACGAACGAATGCTGGCAGGACTACGTGAAACCACAGGCTGGAAGTCTCGTCTTTCGTAGGCCTCAATTACATACTATACTACGTACGTATGTAGGAGGCCCACGAGTTTACAAAGACGAAAGAAAAGGCTTCAGAGCCTGTGGTGAAACATCCGTGCATAAAAAAAATAGCCACTGTTGCTTCTAGATCTAATTCTATTTCTATCTGCGCAGCTTCAAGCTGTAAGTCAAGTCGAGATTCGCATTTTGAAGCAGTTAGTATTATTATTATTTTTTGATGATTAATATACTGACACAATTAGTAATTGATTGATTGATTGATTTATTGTTGCTTTAGGTCCAGCGGACTCTTCCGAGCCAAATCAGGACCGGACAACCCCCGATCCGCATAAAAGATCTGCCGAAACAACCCTAGTGGGAAAATTGAATGAAAACTTTGGTAAATCTATAAGAAAAAATAACCGGTAACACCATCTGAATATTTCGAGTTACACCCAACTTCAGCAAAAACAAACAAAACGTCAATGACCATATTTACACCATTGAGCACGCACAGCAGCACACTATTCTTTTTTCTTTTCTTTTTTTTTTTTAAAGTAGGAATAATAATAATAATAATAATAATAATAATAATAATAATAATAATAATAATAATAATAATAATAATAAAAATAATAATAATAATAACACACAAATAATAATAATAATAATAATAATAATAATAATAATAATAATAATAATAATAATAATAATAATAATAATAAATAAATAAATAAATAAATAAATAAATAAATTAAAGATTTAACTAAATAACTATACTACTACTACTACTACTACTACTACTACTACTACTACTACTACTACTACTACTACTACTACTACTACCACTACTACTACTACTATTACTACTAGCTAAAGTTGTGGTCTTGATTTTGTGGTCCTGATTCGGCTCTTTGCAGTTCGGTGGACCTTGTAAGCAATGAATAACTAACTAACTATTAATTTAACTCTGATCTCGAGTTATAAAAAAAAAACTTCGCTTAGCCTACTCGTCCTTCACCGGAAATTTAAAGATTCAAATAGTATAAAGTAAAGGCCTAAATATTATTAATTAGAATAGATATAGTTTATACATTTATTTACGTATAAAACAAACAATACAGGTCCAATAATTATATTCAGCTAGTGAGCTTATTCGCCGCGTGAAGATTGACTTATAATATATAATGTAGATTAAGCCTATGTATACTGTATAACAGTGTCTAATTGTTTCTAGGCAGGAAATGGGGAATGCTATTATTAGCCTACTGCTGAGAACTAACAAAATGCAAATCAAGGAACGCAACTTTTAAATATGGTCTATAATAATAAAGTACACGTTGCGAAATGCTAAACTGTGTAAATTGAACAGAATTAGAAGCAACAGCGACCATTTTTAATGTCAACGAGTCGTAGTCATGCAAGCATCAGTTCGTAAGACATCGGAGAGCTTCGTTCGACTTCGATGATTGCCTTTTTGGGCGAATGATAGGAACTGGGTTGGAAAAAAACAAGTTTGCATCCCGCAGAACAGAAACGGTATTGCTCGTTCTGCAACAGGAATAATCACCACCGCGGAATGTTTCAAGTTGGCCGCACAACGTAGGGACGAACGCGAAAGCCGGCCAGCTCATAGAGTTCTAACTCAAAGCAGCGGTACAAAGCCACACACCATCGGAGATCACCCATCGGTGAAAGACACGGTCAAGGTCAACGGTAAGAAAGCGAACTGTCTGTATGACACGGGTCTATCATACGACGCGATAGTTTGCGAGTCTCTTGTATCGCGCGCGGACTTGACGGACAAGACAGTCGAACTACATGGCGCAGACTTGACGAAACCGACGACCACTTGCCCTATAGCTTGGATAGAGGTAGAGAGTATACGTCACAGGACGAATCCTAGCAGCAGTTTTACAGAAACCCCTGTATGATCTAGTGCTAGGATGTAGGTATGTGTTTTTAGGCACGCCCCCTAAAACTGTAGAGATAGCTACAGTGCAAACCAGGCCCCAGGCTAAAACCCAACCACCCCAGTCCGAGTTAGTCCCGAATTCAGGACTCGAAGAGATCAAAACAGCACAGAAAGCGGACGCTTCGATAGCGAAGTGCTTCCAGAAGTTACCAAAGGCGGTCACATCCCCGCACAAAGGAGACTTCTACATGGAAGATGGAGTTCTACATCTGCAAGGAGATGGAGATCACACTGAACTAGTACTGCCAGCCACCCTTCGAGCCCAAGTACTAGAATTAGGCCACAGCATGCCACTCAGCGGACACATGGGAATTGGTGCCACAGTACAGAGGACAGCGTACACTGCTATTGGCCAGGAATCACGGAGGATGTCAAGCGCTACGTGAAATCTTGTCATCAATGTCAACGGTATTCCCCGCGCCATCACACCGTACCAGTCACCTTCGGACCATCGGTAATAGTCGGCGTGCCATTCCAGCAAGTCTCAGTAGACATAGTAGGACCACTGCCCATGACGAAGAAGCGGAACAGATTTCTTCTAACACTCGTCGACGCCTGTTCGATGTGGTGCGAAACAGTCCCGTTGCCAGCGATCGACACCAGGAAGATTGCAGATGCACTCATCGCCATCTTTACCAGAGTGGGATTCCAGGACAGCATTAGAACGGACAACGGATCTCAGTTCACCGGCCGCCTGATGCAAGAAGTGTTCGAGTTGAAACAGGTTCATCACATTCGCACACCACCGTACCACCCAGCCAGCAACGGACAAGTAGAAAGACTGAATGAAACCCTTCTCACCATCCTCAGGGAAGTCGCCGACGACAACCCGGAAGCGTGGGACACCTACGTGAATGCGGCACTGTTCGCGTATCGAGAAACGCCCCATGCAGCCACAGGTTACACCCGTCAACATTGCTTTTCAGCAGACCACTAGCGGGACTTCTAGAAGCCCTTCGCAGAAGTTGGACGGAAGCCAAGATAGACGACACACCCAGAGGTGCCACCAAGTACGTCGCAGACCTGCAGGAAACCCTCAAAGCAACGTGGAAGAAAGCTGGTGAAGCACTGAAGAAGGCAAGAGCCTGGAACCAACAAGCTGGACATCGCTTGGAGAGGACCGTACCGGGTGACTGCCAAGAGATCCAAACAGTCTATCAAGTATAGGTAAACGGGAGAGCCCAATACCACCAAATCAATCTCCTCAAGAAATACACGGACCGACCAGCGACCCCCAGCACTCACAACTTGCTAGCCATCGCCATCGCGGAGGAAGGAGACAGCATGGAGACAAATGCAGTAGAGTATCCCCTGCATTCCAAAGAGACCCACAAGGATGTGATTCTCAACGGAGAACTAGCCGCCAAACAGCAACAGCAAGTACTACAAGTCATTCGACAACATCAGACTGTGCTCACAGACCGACCAGGAAGGACAGACCTCGTCGAAGTAACCCTAACGATGATCGACCCAACACCCATCCGCCAGAAGCTCTACCCGATGCCACTGTCACAGCAGCGAGCCATCAAGGAAGAGATAGACACCTTACTGGCAGCCGGAATCATCTCATCGTCTAATTCACCCTACAGCGCAGGCACGGTATTGTTGCGAAAGCCCAACGGAGACCATCGACTGTGCATCGACTTCAGACTTCTGAATGCCGTAACGCAGTTTCATCCAGAACCACTCCCGGACCAGACCGACCTATTTGCCAAGCTACAGCGAGCGAAGTACTTCTCACGCATCGACCTCAGCAAAGGGTACTATCAGACACCAGTACAACCACAAGTGCGAAAGAACCTAGCGTTTAGCACCATGGAAGGACACTTCGAGTACAACGTACTTCCCTTCGGACTACACAACGCACCCAGCATCTTTAGCGCCATGATGCGGAAACTCCTGGCATCCCTGAGCAGCGAGCACCTACACTCATTTATGGACGACATCCTCATCGGAACACCTACGTGGGAGGAACATGTCACTCTCCTACGACGACTACTACTCGCCCGCCTCAGAGACAATGGATTGACGGCACCAAGTGTCAGATTGGATTTACTGAATTAGAATTTCTGGGACACACCATCAGTCAAGGAAGCCTGCGACCTGTAGAAAAGACCGTGAAACGTCTGCTCGACGCTCCTAGGCCCAAGACCAAAAAGGAAGTGCAGTCGTTTCTGGGGCTTTGCGGCTTCTACCAGAAGTTCATCCCCAACTACAACAGCATCGCAGTGCCACTAACCAATGGAACCCGGAAAACCGCCCCAGACAAAGTCGTTTGGACAGCCGAATGTGAGACAGCATTCCAAACCCTCAAGGACAAAATGACATCGGCGCCAGTACTCCACCTACCAGATTTGACGCAGCCCTTCGTTCTACGCACCGACGCAAGTGACTTAGGCCTAGGAGCAGTACTGCTACAGCGCGACCCCAAGAGCACGGAGACGCTATTCCCTGTCGCCTACGCCAGCAAAAAAATGAGACCCGCCTAGACACACTACGCCACGTCGGAGAAAGAATGCCTTGGACTGGTCTGGGCCATACAGAAGTTTCAACTCTACCTGTATGGGACCCACTTCACAGTTCAGGTGGACCACCAACCACTATCGTTCCTGGCAGCCTCCAAATCCTTGAACTCGCGCCTGATGCGATGGGCACTCACCCTTCAGGCATACTCTTTCCAAATTGAGTACATCCCCGGCAAAGAGAACCACTGAACCGACTACCTCAGTCGTCATCTCGTGGAGGACACATCAGCTGTCGCCCACCCAACCGAACTAAGGGCCACAGCACCAGACTTCATCCCCGTCCAGTAGAACCCCTGTCACTAGTGTCCATAGCTACCTGGCATAGCATTGCAGCTCAGGTAGAGCAACTTAACTAGTTTGTAAATAGGACCCTAGGATAGCGCAGTGTTAAACTAGGCTCTGTAGTAGAAAAAGGTCGAATCCAGTAGTCATCGCATTTTTTCATTTGAGGGAGCCTGTAACAAGAACCGAGATTTAAACACAGCACATTTTAAGTTTTTGCCCTGTTTAGTCAGTTGCAACACTAAGGTTAATGTTACACTGAAGCAGATGACAGAAGTTAATGATGTGTGCTACACTCTGCTATACGGACGATAGAGCAGTATTGTGACATCATCCAGCTTATGTTAGAGCTCATCGAATTTACAGCCAATCTGGACACAGAGATTAGGTATACCAGTTCTACCTGGTTCAGGTAGACAGCTTAGGAGAGTCATTCTGCATTCAAACTGCCTAGGGTACACAGCTACGCTCTAGCAGAAATCTCTCCATAGACCAGGAAAGCAGGACTTGTTGAAAACTCGATTCAACTAAGTTAGCCATGGCCTGACATTGTCAAAAAGGTAAATGAACATACTTTTGTTTCATCGTGATGTCTTGATATTATTGTTGAATTATGTTTGTGAAATTTGCCATGATTAGAATTGAATTGTCAGTCCAACGTTGCGTGACCACGTGGCGAACATGACCGGCCGACGCCAAGTTGTATACCTTACGGACCCACTGTTGTTTAACCTATGTGTATGCTTGCAGACCAGTGGCTGTACCAGAGAATGTGTACAATAATAATTAATTCTCTATGTGTATAGTTAGCCATGATTTATATTTATCTATGTATAGGAAATTAGAGTGGAGATTCCAGTGGACCACGGAATTAGCAGAATGTTCGTCGCTTATATATAGAGATGTGGAGCTAATCACTGAGGGCTACTTCGGCCTTCAGTGAGACGCTCTGCACACACCTAGAATACAGGGTTGTGCAGAATTTCGTCTCACATGTTACAGACGAGCAGGCATCGTATCGTGAGCCCAACCAAGCGAAAAAGACAAGAAAAAGTCTTCACTGAAAGTTGGCCTGCAGCGACTGATCAAGCAGTGAGCGAAGAGAGCCCACCCAGGACTAGAAATTAACTTTTTTCTTTGGGGGCCACTGGGCCCCTTGATTGAAAAATGTGAGGGCCCACAAGCAACTTTCGGGGCCCAACTTGAAAAATAATGCAAACAAAAAACAAAAGAATTATTGACAATATAATAAGTAGAAAGTACAATTTGTCTGATAATCTAAAATAAAAACAATTGAATTTCCAATTTTGCTGAGTGATGTCATTTTTATTTGCCTTTTCTTTCACTTTCAAACATTACCAACAAAAAAGGGGAAACACACACACACACACACCCACACACACCCACACACACACACACACACACACACACACACACATTCAGTGACACACGTATTCCAGTGACTAGTGAGCCTGAAATGGCCATTAAACAAAATAGAAAAAAAATCAAGTGAGTCTCTTGTATATTACTTTTCAGTTTTGTGACTGAGTATTGCACAATACACATCATTAAATTTTTAATATGAGTAACCTAACAAAAAAATCTGACCGGTGTGGGTTGCTTCCCTTGGCCCAAATACGAAACTGCCGAGTAGAGCTAGCTGTAGCAGACGAATTATTTTGCGGGCCAAGCGGGCCCTTCGTTTTTCAACTTTCCGAGCCCGAAATCAACTTTGCGGGTTTTTGGCCCTGGGCCCCCGCTAATTTCGAGCCCTGCCACCAGTCTAGCAACAAGGAGAAGAACCCACAACCGCTTATCAAGGAAGCAACCACAACACAGCTCTTCGGACACTGAGCTAAGTACACAGTACGCAGTGCACCAAACCTGTATCAAAGGACCACAGTAGTCCACTCTTCCAGAACTCTGACCCTTAGGGCAGAAAGCATCCAGTGCCCAATGATGTTACAGTAGCTGCATAGAACTATCAAGAAGCGAACCAGTTAAAGAAACATTTGAACTTTTAAGTTAGTATCGTAATAACAGATCGTGTATAGAGTAGAGGAAATAAATGTGTGATATTTACTGTTATCAAGTGGCTGGACTACCTATGTTTCATAGCCGTGTGAGAGATAGTGTGCCAGTGATCTTTTACAATTTTTCTTTCTATCTCTGTACCCCAGCCTAAACACAGACCGAGCTAAACAAATAAATGTATTAAGTAGAGTCACAGGGAGATTTACTAGCGATCCCCATCGACTTAAGACAAGTGGGTAATAACATTCCATTGTGCAGAGCCCAGCAACAATAGACCCACCGTCACAGTTAACAGGTCATTCCCTTCCAGATGTCGTTATAATTGTTGATGTATTGTTATATTAAAGTCACCTGTTGTTAGATTGTTATAATGTTATTTTTAGTTGGTAGATTGCTATGATTTTACTATATTTTAGTTTTATTGTCTAATGTCATTCACCTAGAGTGTACAGACGTAAAATTAAAATACTGAACCAAGCTGAACTAGACTGACAGTTTAGGCCCCATGGAATGAAAGTTTAGACACCACGGAATGAAATTCAGACATCACGGAATACCATGGAATGAATGTTCAGACACCGCGGAATGAAGTTCAGACACCATGGTATGAAAGACTCCTTGCAATGCAAGGATTAAGTTTAGGCACCCTGAGCGTTAGGCACATAACAGAGAGATGGCAAACACGTACACACAAGTGAATGGCAATCAGTAGGCATATGTCATAGTGCTGATAGACGGAAGGGGACTCTCGAGCGCAATATAATTACTTATTTTGGATTCATATGCGTTTGATCATGAGTGATAGAAAGACACACTCACACACGCACACACACAAACAGAGAGATAGAGCCTCGTGAAGGTCGATGGACACAATAACCTGTTGCCGGGCAAAGACCTAGTGGCACCAAGGTTCTTCCGAAGTTTAACAGATCACAAAGTCAAGTAAAAGGTAAAAAGGTAAAGGTAGTCCCATAGCCTTGTGGCCGTAGGGGAGCGTGATGTTTGAGATCACACTTATCTTCGGCCAGCGTAATGAGGGTGATACCCATCTCTCTCCCTCGCTGCTTTACCTTCCCAACCCTCAAGAGAGTAGGTACTCAATCACAGTTGAGGCAACTGGGGGCGTTGTTATTTGTCGCTTCACGTTGCGGTCACCCATCCAAGTGCTAACCGCACTGGACGGTGCTTAACTTGCGACACAGTAGCGAGTGCTCCAACCACTGCGCTATCCGACACCCCGACACATCCGACATCCGACAAAGTCAAGTCCAACTGTAAAATGCAATGTCCCAAGGACACACAGTCCAGAGTAACAGGTCATTTAAAAATTAACCATCACTATTGTTCTACAAGGATAAAACGCTATAACAAAACTAACCTTCTTTAATATAAATCGATCAATTCGTTGGCTTATGCCCCTATTGATAACAACAATGTTGATTTTAATGATAGCTCCGCAGCAAAAGCGCCTCGGGCGGCTTGATTAATTTCCTGTATCAGCCAGCGCCTTGAGCAGCTCTAGAGCTTAAAAAAATGCGCGATATAAGAACGATTTATTTACAAAGTTCAAAATAAATCGCCGCTGGATTAATTGTGTGGACAAGTTTGTCCTATTTATGATCTTGTGAATGACGTAGTCTTGGGTGTTTTGTGGCTGCAGACGTGAAAGGTCTTTGCACTGGTTATGACCTCGCGGAGAACATGAACTCTTTGTTGTGGGTACGACCTCGTTAATTACATAAGGTCTTTTACCTGAGTTCAAAATCTCGAAAAGAAATGCGAGGTGAGGTAAGGAGAAAAAAGAAGAAGAAGAAGAAGAATGGTAAAGAGGATGGGAAAGAAGAAGAAGAAGCAGAAGAACAACAACAACAATAACAACAACGACAACAACAACAATGACGACAACAACAACTGCTACTACAATAATAGCAACAACAACATAATGTAATAAAATAATTTAGAATAATATCGTGATGCCCCTTTTGGGCCAGGATGTGGGCAAGGCATTCTGGACTATAATGTACACATTATTGTGTTGAAAAAATGAGTTATAATCTGGTAGATCAAAACAAAAGGAATAAAAAATAACTAAAAATGCTCATCGACGATGTTAGTCTAGCATGTATTATACATGTATAAGTTTTGACACCTAGCACAGAAATTTTAGCCACGTAACTGAGTGGTCGTAAACGCGTTATCACCAACGGCTAATAAGTATATTCTAAAGTGCCGGTCGTCACAAGTGAGACTCAAAAGCAAAATAAATAATTCGTTTTTGGTTCACACGCATCTGATCATGAGTGAGAAAGAAAGCACTATCCACACACACATTACATGACATGGTTAATGGTTTAGGTCCAGCGGAATCTACACACACATACACACGCACACACATGAATGAACATTGAGGTTTAACGTCTACACCCACCATTGGCGATATGGCAGACAGGGGTAACCATCCCAGGATAGAGAGGGTAGGGACCTAAATCAACACTGAACTGCCAGAGCAATCATACTGCAAATACTGACAGTGAAATTGGCCACATTTTTTCTTGTCCAGCACGGAATAGGAACCTGGGTCATCAGGTGTGCCAGGCGAACGCTCTCCCACTGATCCTACGGCTGTGGGACAAATCCAAACTGCTTTGGTTTCCTCATGTGAAAGATATTTTAAAATGACCCATTTTGACACGTCCCCGTGAAAGATCCCTTTAAAATTACCCATTGTGACCACGTCCCCGCCACAGATCCCTTTAAAATGATCCATTGTGACCACCTCCGCGCCACAGATCCCTTTAAAATGACCCATTGTGACCACCTCCCCGCCACAGATCCCTTTAAAATGCACAGTGAGTGTTGCCTCACTGAAAAAAGCTTTTAACAAAACAACAAAAATCTCATTCCAAAGTAAAGTTGTTTTTTTTTTTTTTACCAATAAATAGTTCTTGTGGCTATTAATAGGTACGGCCGCTCTACCGCTCTAGCACTAACAATGTCTACTAGACGGTCTTTTACTGTATTGATGTACCGCTCTACCGCTCTAGCACTAACAATGTCTACTAGACGGTCTTTTACCGTATTGATGTACCGCTCTACCGCTCTAGCACTAACAATGTCTACTAGACGGTCTTTTACCGTATTGATGTACCGCTCTACCGCTCTAGCACTAACAATGTCTACTAGACGGTCTTTTACGTATTGATGTGCCGTTCAACTTAGAGGAAATCAACCTCTGTCAGAACAGACATGGAGAATTCAAACTTTGGCTGTTGGTTTGAGCAACTAAAGCCCACTTTATTATTGTTTAATGTAAAAACAAAAACGTCAAATATTAGGAGAAATTTGTTTTGCCAAAAATACAAACATTCTTCAACTTGGGGCTTTTAAACTTTTATTTTTTGTTAACCAATCAGACTTTATGTTATGGTAATGTTTTTTGTACACACAATCATACCATAATGATGTCCATCCTAAGTATGGATTGATAGTAATAATCTCACAAACATCTTTTTCACCAAGTTAGGACTTTGATTGAAGCGTGGTCTTCACCCAGGTTACAACCTCACTAATAGGTTCAACCCTTTGTCCTGGTTACGACCTCGCGAATGACGTGACGTAGTCTTGCGTCTTTTGCCCAGGTGATGACCTAAAGACTTAAACGAGGTCATTACCTCAAGAATGTCAAGACTCCTTCACCCAGGTTTAATGTCACCTCGTGGTACGAACTCGCGAATGACGTGCGACCTGTGCCCAGGTTATGTGTCCTAGTGGCTGGAGTGAGAGGTTTTTGTCCTGGTCGCGAACATGAACCTTTGTTCCTTGGTTATGACCTCGTATATGGCACAATGCCTTTGCCTTAGTTTCAACCTCTAGAATAAAAGTGCGAGGTGATAATTATAATAAACCACCCCAACAAACAAAAAAAGAAGCAGCTAAGGTTAGGTAATAATTATAATAAACAACACCAACAAACAAAGAAGCAGCTCAGGTTAGGTGCGCAAGATACAAGTGGCCAATTTTCACTGTCCATCTATCTCAGCAATATGATTGCTCATGTGGTTCACTGTTGATTTAGGTCCTTATCTCTTCTTTCCTGGAGGGTATATCCCCGTCTGCCATATCGTCAATGGATGGAATTGACGTTAAACATCAATGTTCAGTCTTATACAAAGGAGGGGGAGGGGGAGGAGAGAGAGGTGAGATAGAAAGAGGGAAAGAGACAGAGGGGGAGAGAGAGACAGAGGGGGAGAGAGATACAGAGGGGGAGATAAGATAAGATAAGATAAGATAAAATAAGATAAGATAAGATAACAATTTTATTTTGCAAGGGTAAAAGAGAAAGCGCTGGATGCGTTTTTTTACATCTTGCCTTTGGGGCTTTAACAATTACTATTAAATACAACTCAAGGTTATAACATTCACATCATGGAACAATAACAAATAAAGTCTCATTAGATAAAATCATTTTCAAACAATTGATATCAAATTAATATTGCGAATATCAATTAACAGGATTAACAATGAATGTGTATTTAATTTTTATTGTGTTTTAGGAGACGTGTTCTAAATGATGTAAATTTAGATGCTGGAGTGCGGGAAGAGAGAGGGAGAGAGAGAGAGAGAGAGAGAGAGAGAGAGAGAGAGAGAGAGAGAGAGAGAGAGAGAGAGAGAGAGAGAGAGAGAGAGAGAGAGAGAGAGAGAGAGAGAGAGAGATTCGCAGAATGCGAAGTGACAGAGGTAGTTTTTCTGGAGATAGTAACAGATGGGAGATTTTAGAACAATGACTGTGACGTCATTTGTTTCTTGTTAGGCTACATCAGGTTTGTTCATCTTTCATGCGAATGTTTAGAACTACAAAGAGAGGGTGAAAATACCGAAATTCTGCTGTTGAAAATAGGTTTAGGCCTACGATTACAGTTAAACCTAACACTAGCCATACACTCTAAACTTAATCCTAATCCAAATTCTAACTAACTGTAATCCTAATGCTAAATATCAAAATTTGTCTTAAAATTTTATTCCGTATCTTTTCGTAATAATATAATTATGAATGCGCAAATCGATGCGCGAATCGATGTACATGCTCCTAATATGACCCCCAGAATTTCGGATTTTCCCTATTGAAAAAGGGTGTGCAACTTTCCGATCAGTTCCGGAAAATTGACGGTAAACTCTACATTTAGCCACGCTTAATTATATCAACCTCCGTTTGATAAACAGGTCTATAATCAATCAGTCAAATCATTGGCCACAGCGACAACACTAGCGTGTCTGCACGCAACCAATTACAAACAAATCAACTCATTCCTAGTAATGAATATCGATTGGATTGCAAATCCACGTTCTTTCTAAACGTCATATTCAGATTCTCTCTCTCTCTCTCTCTCTCTCTCTCTCTCTCTCTCTCTCTCTCTCTCTCTCTCTCTCTCTCTCTCTCTCTCTCTCTCTCTCTCTCTCTCTCTCCCTCTCTCTCTCTCTCTCTCTCTCTCTCTCTCTCTCTCTCTCTCTCTCTCTCTCTCTCTCTCTCTCTCTCTCTCTTTGTGCTGCCTCTCCCTCTCTCTCTTGCTCTATCTCTCTCGTTTTCTCTCTCTCGCTCTCCCCTCTCTCCATCTCCCTCTCTCGCTCTCCCTCCTCCTCCTCCTCCTCCTCCTCCTGATCCCATCCTCCCCTACCTCCCACGTTTTTCTGTTTCCACACTTATCATCATCATTATCACCCTCTTCCTCCTCCTCCTCATCATCATAATCATTATCATCACCACCACCACCACAAACAACAACAACAACA
>CM072514.1:50224634-50252134 GCA_036898135.1 Oncomelania hupensis | reverse complement strand
ATGTACAGAAAGGCTGTTAAACCAGCAGACAAATGAAAAACACAACAAGCTTTCTATGAAAGACTGATAAAAACGGCTAAGAATAATAGAGCTAACAGAAAAACTTTTAAGTTTACGAAGAAGATACATTCTTTGTTGGCCTTTTTTATGATGTTCGCAGTGTTGGCGTCCCATTTTAATTGACTATCAAAAACAGTTCCTAAATATTTAAATTCATCCACTATTTCAACAGGCTTGCCATGAATCGTACTGCTCACATCCTCATCTTTCTTCCTTCTAAAATCAATATACATTTCTTTTGTTTTTAATACATTTAACTCTAAAAAATTGTCATCACACCAATTAACAAATTCTGCCAAGCTCTCTGTATGACTGCTTTCTTTACCTATAAGGAGAGACCACAAGGCTGCATCATCAGAAAATTTAACAAGATAAGTTCCCCCCCCCCCCCCCTTGAGCTTCTACAACTGTCAGTATACAAAATGTATAAAAAAGGTGACAGACAACATCCCTGAGGTGATCCAGTGTTTGTTAGAACAGTATCAGAAAAAAGACCATTAACATAAACACGTTGCTGTCTACAAGTCAAAAAATCTAAAATCCAAGAGACAAGCTGATGTTGAATGTGAAAATCTGAGATAAGTCTTTGTATCAAAATATGTGGTTGAACAGTATTAAAAGCAGAGCTAAAATCTGCAAAAAGAATTCTGGCATGCGCATTTGGTTTCTCTAGATCTTTATACAGAGTGTTAAGGATGAACAGCTTGGCATCATCAACCCCTCTCCTAGCTCTATATGCAAACTGTAATGGATCTAAGAGTGATTCTGTTGCAGATAAAAGTAGGTCTTTAACAATTTTTTCCAGCGTTTTCATAACTAAGCTTGTTAATGCTACTGGGCGAAAGTCATTAAGATTTTGAGGATTGGCAATCTTAGGCAAGGGCACGATATTGGAGAATTTCCAGAGAGCAGGGATAGAGCCAAAGTCGAGAGAGAGCTGGAAGATGCGAGAAAACACACCGCCAAGCTGTTCTGCACAACAACGCAAGACACGCCCACCTATCCCGTCAGGACCTTGGGCTTTATTTACATTTATTTTCTTAAACAAACCTGTTACTTGCTCTTGTGAAATAACAATATCATTTTGGGGATGCAAAGATTCTTTAAGAGCTTTAATATTATCAGAAAAATCATGTTTCTCAAAACGGTTATAGTGAATATTCAAAGCGTTAGGAAGGTCACTATCATGTACATTATTTAATTTGACAGTTTTCTTCTTGCTATCTGTAGGTTTATTTACATTTGCCATTGTCTTTATTCCATTCCAAGCTGCTTTCAAGTCCCCACAACTGTAACGTTCTTCTATTTTGTCTTTATATACCATTTTTGCTTTTCTAATTGCGTCTCTCACTTCCCTATTTACCCTCTTTTTATCTTCGGCACTACCTGTAAAAAACACCCTTTTCTTTTTATTCAACACGTTCTTTAATTCTTTCGTTACCCAAGGTTTATTTTTAGGAAATATAATAATTTCTTTAGATGGAATAACATAATCTACACAAAAAGATATATACGAAGAAACAACATCCGTAAGTTCACCCAAAGTCTCGCATGCATCATAGAACACATCCCAATCAGTACACTCAAAACATCCACACAAACATTCAATGCTATCAACAGTCCATTGTTTCACTTTCTGCACAACATACTCGACTCTACTATCTTGGTATATATATATATATATATATATATATATATATATATATATATATATATATATATATATATATATATATATATATATATATATATATATATATATATATATATATATATATATATATGTGTGTGTGTGTGTGTGTGTGTGTGTGTGTTTTGTCTACTATCTGTTTGAAGGCCGCGCTCGTAAGCACATTATACACGAACACATACACACACATACACACAACACAACCTGCCTGCAACCTTAACACAACACCATCCCACCCGCGTTCATACATGCAAGCACGCACACACTCATCCACACTCCAACGAACACCACTAAATGTCCCTAATCCTACCATGTCATCAACGTATTACACACACACACACACACACACACACACACACACACACCCACACCCACACGCCATCAGACAGACACGCCCTCAGAAAGACAGAGAGACACACACTTATCCACACCCATCCACCCTCGCTTCTCACGCGCACATCTTGCCACCCACCCCCAACACTCACCTTCTCAATCGTAACCGAAAACATACCAACCAAGTGTTCCCGTTCATTTTACGCAATTAGTGTGCAGACAATCAGTTTTGTAAGAGATGCCGTAAGCAGATGCAGAAAATAGTCGAGCGCAATTAGGGATATCATATGCATCAGCTCTTACGCCCTCCACCTAAATCGTGATCGACGAAGAAAAACATACACGCTCTCCTTATAGTTACAAAGTAGCATGTCACAAGTCTGTGGCCTTTGAAACATCAAATGCGTGAGATATAGATAAAATAAAATAAAATAAAATAAACAACCTACTCTAAGTACCGTTTCCAGTGATGATGGAGAAACATTGTCTATTTCTGCTGGCATGCTTGCTGAACATTCCATGTTGCAAAGATGTGGTAACGTATGTGAGGAGTGGGATCTTCCAACCGACTCTTGCGTTGGTGATGCAAGCAGCGCGTTTGATCATGCTAGCAGTGCGTATTATCACGCTGCAATAAACATTACTAAAGCCACGGTAGATAATGTTTTGGAGTTGATCCGGCTGCAAGGCCACAAGGTTCAGTCAGTCCTTGAGCAGCAAAATTGACGCGAAAGACAAAGCTTACAATTTTACACGCGATGAGATATAGACTGCTTTTTACATTTATTTTTAATTTTAGAACATTATTATACGTAGGCCTACACATTTATTTTTTTTAAGGTTCAAAGGGAAAGTAGGTAAGTATTTAAAATTTTTTTTTTAATTTAAAATGATATCTATCCTTTAATTTTAAACCTACATGCATCTTAAAAATTTCTTTATGACTATGTTATAAAATCATTTATTTGCTTGACAAGTACACAAACATACAACATATGTTCCACTCTCAATCTCTGTTCCACTGAACAAGATAAAGACAACAAGAACACAGCAATAATGTATTATCTGGAATTGTGATGTGATATTAATAAAACGGCTTGAAGAAAAAATAACAATAAACCTGACCTTCGGAGATAACTCCTTTACTGGACTAAGATGTTGAGCGGTAAATATATTCTCTCCCTTTAGCTACCTTAAAGTCCATTTTTGGGGCGTGAAGTAATAGTTTCACAAATATTTTCCACCTCACAATATTCTTATTATTATTGTTACATTGCGAAGTAAAACAAATCAGGGACATTGTTCTGAACAAGCTAATTTGAGAATGAAGTAAATTAGACCTATGTAATTTCAGTTAAAGGGCAATATGACTAGTAATCGAATGATAAACAAGATTTAAAAACTAACTGACAAACTACTACTACTACTACTACTACTACTACTACTACTACTACTACTACTACTACTACTACTACTACTACTACTACTACTACTACTACTACTACTACTGACAAAATTGAAAAAAAGAAAAAAAAACTCGAAAAAAACTACTACTACTTCGACTACTACTACTACTCCTTCGGACGAGAGTATAAAATGGGATCTGGTCTGTGCACGCACGCAATCCATAGCACGGACTTAAACATCCTGAGACGGCTGAGTAGCTGGTACAGCAATACAGCCAGCAAGCACTAGGTCAATTCTCCCCTATACCAGGTCGCCCAAGGTTGTGGTCAGTTGCCTGGGCTTTAGATTATGCGCCCAACGGCTGCAAGTGTGCGCTTCGGGCGATTTGAGTTATATCCTGTTTCGGCCAACCTGCCCCTTGAGATGGAAAAGCGTTGTGTAAAAACAATTACGCTAATAAATATAGTAGTAGTAGTAGTAGTAGTAGTAGTAGTAGTAGTAGTAGTAGTAGTAGTAGTAGTAGTAGTAGTTGTTGTTGTTGTTGTTGTTGTTGTTCTTCTATTATTATTATTATTATTATTATTATTATTATTATTATTATTATTATTATTATTATTACTGTATTATTATTATTATTATTATTATTATTATTATTATTATTATTATTATTATTATTATTATTATTATTACTGTATTATTATTATTATTATTATTATTATTATTATTATTATTATTATTATTATTATTATTATTATTATTATTATTACACATGAATTGCGCAGTCGTGTTCCAATCGTACTTTACGTTCGTCATCGGTCAGGATTCGCCAATCGTCTTCAACAGCGTACGCATTAACAAGGGTAATACGACAATTACACAGGCATCTTCACAGCGCCGTCTGCTGGTTACTATGTCTTCATATTATCCACCAAAAAGAACTACTCTCCCCCCCCCCCCATACCCCATCTCCCCTCCCAGATCCTTACATGATCCTCGGTATCTACATAAAACTACCAACTTCAGAAAGAGGTGAGTTGGCTTTCAGTAAAATGGAGAGCCTTGATGTTTTTCTATTGTTGAAAGAAATAAACAACAACACACAAAACAGAAATGAAAAAAAAACCATATCACATGTATTTGGAGACACACATGTAGCTAGAAACCAGCATTTCCAAAAGTGTTAATGTTGGTGGAGCCGTTTGGTCTCAGCTTTAGCCTGCAGAAGCAAAATAAACATACGGGATCAGTGAATACTATCTGAACTATTTGAAATCTAAAGTTTTAAAATCTATTTGGGCAATTTTGAGATAAAACGCAAAAGTGTTTAGAAAATGATGGACCTCAGCCATTTTGACCTTTGAGGAAGTATACTGTTACACTCCATATGATGGTGGTGTTTCCAATCAGTAGTAAATTCAGCCCCGATGCTGAAGTCCTGATAAGGTGTAACTCTGATTCATTTATCCACGCAGCCTGCTCACTCATCAACAAGTCTGGAGTCGACGTATGAAATTTTCCACTTTTATTCAGCACACATCAACAACTGCATACAATCGCCTTTTCACTCTCAACCTTTTACTTTCCAACTCACTATTAACAGCATACATTTTGAAACAGTGCGGCACTTATATAGTCTCTACATACTCGGGAACAAACGAGAATATCCTACATGAAACACCACAACCAATCAAAATTAATTTCATCATCACTTTCTCACGTGACACAACCCTATTTGGAATGGAAGCTTCCATGGTAACCAACAGAACAATCCACACGCTTCGATCGATAGTAAACATCCAATTCCCGAAAATTCTCAAACAATATCGACCAACCAAAAACATCAACGTTACACAAAGCTTCTTCTAATAACAACGCAAACTCAAATCAAAGGTAAATACACTCTATTATTGCATGCTTTGCAAAATAAAACGAACAGATCTATCGCGCGCGCTTCATACATAATATCGTGCGCATTTCACACGCACCATCATACGCGTTTCAACGTAACATAACCCCCCACTCAAGAAGAAATTTACTTAATTTCTTTCAACAACGTTGATAGCAATACACAAACGAAATCAGAAATTAAAACTTATTTCAGTCTGTCTGAGCACTGTCAATGTGCCCAGTCCATCCACACAGAGTCAATGGTTTTCATCTTCAGGTCTGTCTGGATATTGCCAATGTTCTCAGTTCATCCACATAGTCAATGTTCTTTACTAACACACTCTGCTGAGAAAGTCCGCACCAACATTGTCTGATCCTTTAATAGATTCTACTCGCATGTTAAAGTTCTGCAAGTACATACCCATCTCATGATGCGACTGTTCACAAACTTGGCCGAGTTCAAGTAGGTTAGCGGCTTGTGATCAGTCTGTAGCACGAACTTCACTCCTTGAAGGTACAGTTCGATCTTCCGGATTCCCCATATGATGGCAAGGCACTCTTTCTCCATGGTCGAGTAATTTTTCTCAGCCCTGGACAGCTTCTTGCTGGCGTAACTGATCGGAAATAGTTTCCCTTCGTGTTCTTGCATCAGTATGGCGCCGATGCCTTCGTCCGCTGCGTCTGTTCTTAAGACGAATTCCTTGGAAGTGTCGGGCAGTCGTAGCACCGGATCCTTCGAAAGGAGGTCGCGCACAGTCTGGTATGCCTTCTCCTGAGACGGTCCCCACTGCACTTGGTTTGGACAGCCTTTCCGCACCAGGTCCGACAGAGGTGCTGTGATGGCTGAGTAGTTCGGTACGAACTCCCTATAATACCCAGCCAATCCCAGGAAAGATCGCACCTGCTTCTTTGTTTGGGGACGTGGAGCGTTCAGAATCTTGGTGACGTTTTCTAGCAGAAGCCCCTTTTGTCCTTCTCTCAGCGAATGGCCAATAAAGTCGACATTGTCAGTTCCCAGAATGCACTTACTGGGTCTCACGGTCAGGTTAGCTTCTGTTAGACGGTGAAACAGCTCCCTCAAGGTCTGTAAATGCTCTTTCCAGGTGTGGGTATGGACTAGCAGGTCGTCCCAGTAACACACGACGTTGTCCATCCCTTTGAGCATCTTCCTCATTCCTCTCTTCAGGGTAGCTCCGCTGTTGACCATGCCAAAGGGCATCCTTAGGCACTCGTATGTCCCATCAGGAGTTATAAAAGCAGTCTTTGGTATGTCCTGTTGACGCACGAGGACTTGCCAGTAACCCTTGCTGAGGTCAATCTTTGAGAATATTTTGCTCCCCGATAGTTGGTGGAAGAGGTCTGCTGCAGTAGGCATCGGCTCAGGGTCGAAGACGGTGATCTTATTAACCTTCCTGTAGTCGATGCATACTCTGTTGCTCCCGTCCTTCTTCTTCACCACCACGACAGGGGATGCGTAGGGGGAACTGGACTCCCTGATGATGCCCATCTTCAGCATCTCATCGATGTCTTTTTTCAAGAATTCGCGGGCCTTGAAAGGGATCGGGAAGGGTTTGGATCGAACGGGGACATTTGATGTTGATGGCAGTATTTTGTATCTCAATGATGTAATTATTCCGCCTAAACTGACACAGATTATTGTAACTCATCCAGGTATGCACTCACTTAAGCTTTGCCTTTTGTGTATTCCTGTTACTGCATTTATATATTTGTCAGATCAGAAATTTAACTGAATAAACCATTGTTTAAACCAACGGGGACATTTGAAGTGAGGTGGACTTCATGTTCGACCAAAGTCGTATAGCCTGGGACATCGCTGAAGCTATGGGGAAACTCGCCCATAAGGTCCTTGAGCTCCAACTTTTGACCTTCCGTCAAGCCTGGCCCTAGCTTAACATCATCGATGCCTTCTTTGCTGTGGAAGTCTCCCAGTTCCAACAGTTCATCGCTGTCAAAGCTGTCGTCGATCAGAGCTGCTGTGGCTGCGTGCACAGTCTCTGATGGCCTTTCCACGTACAGCTTAAGGAGGTTGGCGTGGTATATCTTGGAATGCTGGCCGACCTTCACCTTGTAGTCGTTGATTCCCACCACGGTCTCCACTTCGTACGGGCCTTTCCACTGCATCAGCAAATTATTATGATCGGTAGGTAGCAGCACCAGCACTTTGTTGCCAGGTTTGAACTTCCTGTTTACAGCCCTACGATCGTAGTAGTGCTTTCCACAGTCTTGGGACTTCTTCAGGTTTTCTCTGGCTATCTCGAGAGTCTGCTCCAGCTTCTCCCGTAGCTCAAACACGTACTGGTAGCTGTTCTTCACTTCTGGGGTCTCTACTTCTTTCGTCCACAGTTCTTTCAGGATGTGCATCGGCCCTCGGATGGTTCTTCCGTACAGCAGCTCGAACGGAGAGAAGCCGGTGGACTCCTGCGGTACTTCTCTGTAGGCGAAAAGTAGGGCGTTGATGTAGCGATGCCATTGTCTGGGCTGCTCGCTGCACAGTTTCTTCAGGGTGGACTTCAGCGTAGCATTGAATTTCTCGACGAGCCCGTTACACATCGGATGGTAAGGCGTAGTAGTTAAATGCCGGATGCTCAGCAGTCTGTTGACCTCCTTCATGCAGTCAGAGACGAACTGCGTCCCGAGGTCTGTCAGAATTTCTTCAGGCACTCCGAGTCTGCTGAACATGTCCACCAGTGCCTCTGCAACAGTTTCAGTGTCAATCTTCTTCAGTGGCACTGCTTCTGGGTACCGAGTCGCATAGTCCACTAAAGTCAGTACCCATCGATGACCTTCTTCACTCGGAGGTCTTATTTCGCCGATTAAGTCTAAGGCCACCCTCTTGAAAGGTCGGTCGATCAAAGGCATTCTCTGCATAGGCACTTTAGGGACCCTTCCTCGAGGTATGGTCTTCTGGCAAATGTCACATGATCGGCAGAAACGGCTGACGTCCGCATGAAGTCCTGGCCAGTAGAACACCGCCTGGATTCTGTCCGACGTCTTCTTGATGCCTAGGTGACCTCCCATGATAGAGTCATGAGCTACTTCCATCACTTGGCGCCTTAGGGGTAATGGTACCAAGACTTGACGTAGTGGTTTCCCTCCGTTGACCCTCGGGTGCTGGAAGATTCGGTACAGGATCTTAGCCTTCACCTCAAAATAGACCGTGCCACTGCCTTTGGTCACGTGGTCTTGGCGGTTCCTGTACTTGTTTAAAGTACTATCAGCTTCCTGGAGCTGGAGCTGGATCAGCTTATCTCTGTCCACGATGGCAGCTTTAGAGTTGTCGGCGACCTTCAGTGGCGTAGACGTCTTGTCTCTCTTGGCCTGGGCCCTGGTAGTGACAGTACCGACGATCTCTGGTCGGCAGGGCTGAGCCGGAGTAACCACATTGTCCCGTAGCAGCTCTGTAAGGTCTCCATCGGGAAATGGCAATGGATCCTTCTCCACAACTTCGACGTGTTGAGTTGAGGCAGGACTCCACTCTGGATCGGGGTCGTCTCGCGCCGTCGATGTTCCCGATCATCAAATCATAAAGCGGCTTCTTCAGGCAAACTGCTTCTACTTCGCCTATGTAGAAAGTAGTGCTGACTTGAATCTTCGCAACTGGCGCTTTCACACATTTGCTGTCGGCCATAAGTGTCCATTTTGAATCGCCAGTGAACTGTTCTTTAGCGATTAGGTCTTCTCTGACGATGACCCCACTGCAGCCAGAGTCTCTTAGGACAGTTACTTCATGATTACCGACGCGTCCCTTGGAAACAGGCATGTTCTGGACGGTCATAGCTGCGCTGGCGACGACGGGGATGGATTTCCCGTTGGCAAGGAGAAGTTGGCCATCGGTTATGCACTCTTGCACGTCCGCAGGAGTAGCTGCGCGCTCGGTCTCACTCGGAAGAATGACGCTCCCGCCGCACACTTGAGGGTCAGATCTACTGGTTTGCCGTTGATTGGAGAACCGCCTCTGCCGGTTGCCCGCCGCTGCGTTGTCCGTACTGCTCCGCTGTCCGCTACTTTTGTTTTGAGGACAATTAGCCGCTCTGTGGTCTGTAGCGTTGCAGGTGAAGCAGCCTCTTGAATGCCCTTCCCTGGGAGGAGGCGTGGAGTCCGTCTGTCTCTGGCTCGTCTGGCTCCCCTGAATCTGGTTCCCATGGTTTCCAGTCTTCTGAAATGTTTTCGTCGCCTTGGGTGGCCCCAGCGTTTTTCCTTGAGCGAGGAGATATCTTTCAGCAACCTCGGTCACATCATTAAGTGTCTGCAGCTTCTGTAATTCTAAGTGGGTCGCCAGGTCCTTGTGACAGGCATTGAGGAATTGCTCCTTCACGATGAGGTCATGGAGACTATCGTAAGACTTCCCTTTGCCTGATAGTTCCACCCACTTGTGTAAGTATGACGACAGGCGCTCCACAAATTGCTTTGGTGTCTCGTCTGACAGAGGTCGGCATTCGCGGAAGCGTTTACGGTAGCCCTTTTCTGTGAAGCTGTAGCAATGCAATAGGGCCTCTTTCAAGACGTCGTAGTTTTTGGCGTCATCGTTCGACAGTCTGGTGTAAACTTCGAGCGCTTGCCCTGTCAGAAGTGCACTGAGTCTAATCGCCCAGTCTCGAGGTTGCCAGTTGGAGCTTTCGGCGAACCTTTCGAATCTCGCCAGATAGCTGTCGATCTGGTCCTTCCCGTCGACGAAGGCTGGCAATTTTGGAGCCATGTGGTCGCTGACGACTTGTGGCGCATGCTGATTGTTTTGGATACGCGCCAACTCTAGCTGGTGCTGACGATCAGCTTCTAATCGTCTCTCTTCCATCTCTCTTTCTTGACGCCGCTCTTCTCTTTCTTCTCGGCGACGCTGCTCTTCTAATTCTCGTTCTTCGCGCCGTCGCTGTTCTTCTCTTTCTTCACGCAATATTCTCTCCTGGAATTTGACGTACTCCGTCAGCTGTTTGCCTTTTAGATTTAGTTCAACCCCTTTCTGCCAGAGGTCCGCCATCTTGATGCTTTTTTGGAAAGTTCTTTTCTGGAAAGTTCTTTTCTGGAAAGTTCTTTTCTGGAAAGTTCTTGACTGTGCTGTACCTTTCTAGACTGTTCTAGAACAGCACGCTTTCTGCAGTAGCGCTGATGCTTGTCACTAGTCGCTTTCGCTGACGCAGGCCCCGCTGTCCTCGTCGTATGCGACGCTGCACCACGCTGATGTTGATGTATACGCTCCTGTGCTGAAGAAGACGCGACGTCCGCTCGTCGCTCTCTCTAATACTGGCGATGTAGCTCCTAGACTGTCCCTCGACGTAGTCTTGCGGCAGCCACGTAGTCCCGATCTGTTGTTCGCTCACGAAGCAACTCTTCAGCGACTACACGCCCTTGCAGTCAACCCGAATCTATCGGATGTAGTCCCAGTATGTTGGCCCCTCCCGTCGCAACTTGTTGGCGGCTACCCTCGATGACTGGCTCTCGTAACGTTGACTCGCTTGTTGTAGCAGTTGAACCCTTGGCTATGGCGTGAATCGCGGCTTGGCCCCCAAAATGTTACACTCCATATGATGGTGGTGTTTCCAATCAGTAGTAAATTCAGCCCCGATGCTGAAGTCCTGATAAGGTGTAACTCTGATTCGTTTATCCACGCAGCCTGCTCACTCATCAACAAGTCTGGAGTCGACGTATGAAATTTTTCACTTTTATTCAGCACACATCAACAACTGCATACAATCGCCTTTTCACTCTCAACTTTTTACTTTCCAACTCACTATTAACAGCATACATTTTGAAACAGTGCGGCACATATATAGTCTCTACATACTCGGGAATAAACGAGAATATCCTACATGAAACACCACAACCAATCAAAATTAATTTCATCATCACTTTCTCACGTGACACAACCCTATTTGGAATGGAAGCTTCCATGGTAACCAACAGAACAATCCACACGCTTCGATCGATAGTAAACAACCAATTCCCGAAAATTCTCAAACAATATCGACCAACCAAAAACATCAACGTTACACAAAGCTTCTTCTAATAACAACGCAAACTCAAATCAAAGGTAAATACTCTCTATTATTGCATGCTTTGCAAAATAAAACGAACAGATCTATCGCGCGCGCTTCACACATAATATCGTGCGCATTTCACACGCACCATCATACGCGTTTCAACGTAACATATACAAATATGAATTATTATATTTTAAAAGCTGAACAGCGGTTATAATGTTAAAATTAATCATCATATTAATAAAATTCACTCAAATTGTCCACCCGGCCGAATGACAGACAGAAAGACCGACAGATATTTAGCTTGTTCTGATTCCCGACTATTTAAAAAAATTTCCCGATATTGTAAGGAATTACGAAACCGCCCAACTACTCGCACCGAGCATGCTACAGTAGAGCGGATATTAGAGTGAATATAAGACCCCTGTTCATTCATTCACGAATTACAGTCTCCTCTCTGAAAATCCTTATCGGGAAGAGAGGGGACTCTAAACTGATTAAAAAAAAAAATTCACGAATTCATTGGACCGGTCATTGTTCTGCTGGGCAGTGGGACGTCCTGTACAAGACGATGGCGACCTTACTGACTAAATTAGCAATTGGCGACACCTTGTACGTCAAGCACACAGGCGCTTGTATCAGGACCCGCGAGCGCCTATGCCTGTTACGCGTCTCCCTTTGGTCATCTATAATACAAGATAACCAAAGGGAGACGCGTCACAGGCATATGTCGCTCGCGTGTCCTGATACACGCGCCTGTGGTCAAGCACTATTATAATTTAAAATGGGAAACACGATGGGACTAGTCGATCAGGGGTTCACAATAAAATAAATTATGTTAACCAGAAAAATATTGCTTTCCACTATTAAACCCTTTCTTACATTAAAAAAAATCTTTAAAAAAAAAGAAGCAACGTGTAGGACAATGAGAGACCAGGCTGAGAGAGAGAGAGAGAGAGAGAGAGAGAGAGAGAGAGAGAGAGAGAGAGAGAGAGAGAGAGAGGACTTTTTTACGTAAGGAGAGAGAGAGAGAGAGAGAGAGAGAGAGAGAGAGAGAGAGAGAGAGAGGTGGGGGTAGGTAGTTAATCATTGTTTACAGGGTACAGCGGAATGCAAAGAGCCGAATCAGCCTGAAGGTACTCCACCAGCCGGTCACTATCCCACGCAAGGGACGCTGAGGCTATACTCTAATTTATCGAACCCCCGTTTACAAAAACAAAATAGAATACAAACATCATTATAAAATATCAACAAAATACATACATATAAAATGCCTACATTGCTAAATAATAATATCATAGGAAGCCCTAGTGACCACTTGGCAGAAAGCGTTCAGTGTTCTTAAGCTGATCCAACAGACCTCATACACAAATGAGGAATTTTTTCCCGGAAGAGTTTTCAAGAAAAAAGGTAGGTGACTGGTCTAGCGAAGAAGAAGATAGTATAGTAGATTGATAGAACAGAGTAAGAATGAAAAAAACAGCATCAGTGGGAATTTAAAGGACTACATTTGTAGAAAATGGAGATACTATTTATACACTGGCAACCTATCGGGAGGTAGGGGGAATCGGGAGGTAGGGGGAAGAGGGAGAGATAGAACTTTCACACAACCACGCGCAACCTTTTTATGCACAATTTGTTGATTTATTGCACTTTAGCAAGGATACATGTATCTACACACAAAAACGATAACCAGTTCATCTCAAATCAAAACCAAACACATAAGCACACAAAATACTAATAACGGCGACTTAAACGCAACAAAAGTTCGTAACCATAACAATTGCTTAGATAAGATAATATTTTACTTTATCCATAATCATACACGAGTAATTAATAATCATACAATCAAATCAAGCATTTCATGTTGACATTATGCATTTCTGTAATAAAAAGACACAAAAATTAAAACGCTTAAAAAAAAAGTGACTATTGACGTCTCGATTAACTTTTAAGGCTTTAATGTTTGGAAAACCCACGTTGGAGTTAGTTATTCATTATTTATAGGGTCCAGGGGACTGCAAAGAGCCGATTAAGGACCACAAAATCAGGACCATAGCTTGGTTGAAAGAGGACTCGCACCTTGATCCGTATAAAAGTTCTGCTGAAACAACTCTAACGGTAACACTGAAGGCACTCCACCAGCCGGCGATTTTAAAATAAAGGCCTCCCATGCAAGGGACGCTTAGACTTCACTCTAATTTATCGAACCCCCGTTTACAAAAACAATATAAACATCATTACAAAATATTAACAAAACAAATATAAAATGCCTTCATTGCCAAATAATAAGACCATAGAAAGCCCTAGTGACCATTTGGCAGAAAGCGTCCAATATTCCCAAGCTGACCCAACAGACCCCATACACAAATGAGGAGTTTTTGGAGAGTTTTCAAGACAAAATGTAGGTCATTGGTCTAGCGAAGAAGATACATGAAGTAGATTGATAGAACAGAGTAGGAATGAGAAAAGAACAAAGGAGAAAGATAGCGACAGTGGGAATTAAAAACATTAAATTTCCAGAAAGTGGGGATACTATTTATACAGAAACCTTTGGCACTCCCACGGGAGTGACCACGTTGGAGATGCTTTGAAAAAGCGTATAGACTGTATCTAAACAAAAGGGCTAGTCTTAGATCCTTGTAATGTTGAGAAGACAAAGAAAAAAATATTCTAGTAAATATTTTAATGCATGGTTTTCTTTACTAAAAAGTGTGGTAACTACGCAGCAAAAATGCAAGGAAAGGGTTCAGCGTTTAGCGATTAACTAGACAACAATAAAACACACAATCAATAATGTTGCACACATCTTTGTACAGAGATGAAATGGTTAACCAAATAATATATTAATAAATAAATAAATAAATAAATAAATAAATAAATAAATAAATAAATATAACTAAACACTGTGAATTATGAAAAAATGACGCATGCAATTCATGAACACTATGAGTTTGGGTTCCGCATGTGCACGAATAGGTTTCTATATTTGTTTATAACATTTTAAAGCAATTTTTCCTTGCACAGTTTTGAAACTTTTTATTATTTAGTTTCTAACATTATATTTTGTTTCAAGTTTAAAACATTAGCTTTCATAACTAATTTTTAAAGTCCTAAAATAACGGGCCACATATTACAACAAAGCAAAATAATTGTCCTTAAAAAGTGCACTTACCAGCTGCCAAAACTGCTCAAGGTGCTGTCTATAAAAGGTATAGATTGCAATACTATAAATATAACCACTCTTACAATCAGTTAACACCAGCCAGCTATTTACAGCATGTTACCAGAAAACAAAACTAAATAATCAATCATAAAAATACAAATTAAAAAAATGAGTAACAAAATAAATGCTTTACTAAACAAATGTATCTTTCTCCAGCAATTCAACACACAAATACGTCTTTATTCCTAAATGTAATTCCTAAATAATTAAACCCTCGCAAACAATGAAGCACGTAACGTCACATTCAGCGTCATGACGAGCAACACGTAAGCTGCACATCTGATAAACGGGACGTCATAATCAGCGTCACCACGACCAACATGCAATCTTTACCTATACAAAATACGCCAACCATTTTAAGTCATAGAACTCTGTAGATCTAGTAACATACATCAAAGAGCTTATTACGAAAAGAGAGGGAACTTCCATTATGTCCTATACAAAAATGCGAGACGCTCTCACGGATTATTTCCCTTTGCTCGGGCTCGCTATATTTCACCATCTGCTATATGAATGATCTGTGCGTGGTAATTATTGAGCCTATGCCATTGCAAAAGAACATTTTTATGGCAACGTTTGCAAAAACCAAACTTTTAACCACCATTATTATTATCATTCCGCTACTGCTGTCTTTTTTGTTTTGTTTTTTTTGTTTATGTTTACTTATTGACATTTATTAGGTGCTTTTATGCTGCTTATGTGTGTATGTCATAGGTTCGTTTTCTGCCCTGGAATTTATTATTTTTTAATCAACGACATATATTTTAAAATTAAAATATGCATGACAGACTGTTTCATTTATCCGAAACTGTAAATCCGTAATCGAAAGAGAGAGAGAGAGAGAGAGAGAGAGAGAGAGAGAGAGAGAGAGAGAGAGAGAGAGAGAGCTCTGTCATTCAATCATTTAATCACAATAAAGCACAATAACAAAATGTTTCACTAATAGTGTGAATTTAATTTATATCAGGTGTCCCCCTACCCCCAACCCTCTCACCCCCCACATCACTGGCTTAATAACATCAGTCACTTCATGGAAAATAATTAATTAATCAGACAGAACAATCAGAACCTACTGGCTAGACTACAACATTCCACGCAATATAGATCTAATGCGCAGAAATTCACAGATCAGAACAAGGACTGAGTTTCTATATTACATTTTTTCCCCGTTTACTCTCAAACGAAAAGGGATTACAACAGATCAAGGACCATTTTTGTGCCTAGGTAAGGGGTTATCTTGCACAGTATTTGATCACGAGGAGAAAACAGATTTAGTCTAATTTAACTTGTTAACATAAGCAGTTTGACGAAGCCAAACTGCCAATCTGACATCTACTTTTGAAATATAAGCACAAATATAGTCAAACAACCTAGCAATAACGTAAACAGTGAGCGACCTGTTGAACGTAAACTGTCAGCAAGCAAACTGTTTTGGATTTAGCACATAGGTATAACATGAATCATTCAAGCCGCTCTCCGATTGTTTTAACACTAACAACACTGCAGCGGTCTTAGTTTAGGCCTACATAAACACAAAAAAATGAAGTTTTTTAATTGCAATTTACCTTTCTTTGTCTCTTAGAAATTTGAAAAAGGACTTGCCAACACAACTTTTCTTGTATCTGGCATTATGGCAATTGATAGCTGTGCAAAAGTCAGCGCCCTGTTTCACTCGGTCGCCTTTTGACTTTCTGCCACGAGCCATTTTCAGCATGTCGACAAGGGAGCATAACTCGTACATTTCGTCTCGCGGTTCTGTACCAAGTTCCCCCTCTTTCTATCATAAGCTCTTTGCATACATTCGATGCAGCGTGATAGAGGACACTAATATGTTTAACTAAATCCTTAAGGACAGTGACGACGTAAAGATAGTAAAATTAACGTCACTGTAAAAAAAAAAAAAATCGAATCATAGTAATACTGAAGTTTGTATTATAATTAGTAGTGCCACACTCCAGTGAAAGGTTAAATCTGACGTAAGATTATAAACTAAATAATGTGTGACATAACGGTGACGTCATAAACCAAATCAGGATGACGATGTTGTGAAGATGTGATGAGGTAGGCAATACTGAAGGGTGGTCTGCATTTATAGTCTTTATCGCACGTGAACATGAGGACCTTCACACCACTACCATATTCTGGCGGTGCAAGCAAGAGGCTCCTAAGGTCTACGCCCGAAACGTTATCTACAAAGATAGTGTACAGTATTAGCAAAGACCCTGTATTGATAGTCTTTAGTATTAATATACTATACACGCCCATAGGTAACAAGGCAAGCCTGTGTTACCTCTCACACTCAGTATACATATATTATGTCTGGCGGTGTAGAAATGGTTGACAGCTAACAGTGTTGCAGTCTGAAAAAAGCCCACCTGCGTTCACTGCAAAAAACAACAAGACGTGAGATTTATTGTCCAAAATAATCATGGAAGGACATCTTCAAACAGTGCACATTTAAAAAAAAAAGCATAGAATATGCTTCAACCACTAAACCGTTAGCAGCCCACTTGCCACTACATTCAAAAGTAAAACAACCCGTTAGTCAGATAAAGAATTGGTGGGTCAGACGCTGTATTAAGTCTATGTCAGTCAGTTAGTCAGTCCATAAGCTTTACCAGTCAGCAAGACAGTCAGTTTTGCAGTCAGCAAGTCAATCTCACTCAGAACGGAGCGATGGTACATTTGACCTTTTTGCCTGGGCTAGCAAGAACTAGCAAGAACTCGCTGCATCCTTACCGAAGACTGGTGGTCCCCATCACCAGCGGCGATAAGCCTCTCGTTGACACGGGCGTCCACAACGGACATAATAGTGGTTGCTGCTGTCTGCCAGGCAGAGGCCATGTCGGGGGTGAACTGGTCCCCTAAACCGTCAGCCAGGAACCGCGCGAACACGCCGAACAACTCCTGAAAACATGACTTTGCGTTTTTGCCTTAAAAATGTTACAGTAAAACTACGATCTAAATGAAAGAGGCTGCCTATACAACTGAACACTAAATGAAACACGTTGTCTATACAACTGAACACTAAATGAAAGAGGTTATCTATACAACTGAACACTAAATGAAAGAGGTTATCTATACAACTGAACACTAAATGAAAGAGGTTGTCTATACAACTGAACACTAAATGAAAGAGGTTGTCTAAACAACTGAACACTAAACGAAAGAGGTTGTCTATACAACTGAACACTAAATGAAAGAGGTTGTCTAAACAACTGAACACTAAATGAAAGAGGTTGTCTATACAACTGAACACTAAACGAAAGAGGTTGTTTATAAAACTGAACACTAAGCGAAAAAGGTTGTTGTAAAACTGAACACTAAACGAAAGAGTTTGTTTATAAAACTGAACACTAAACGAAAGAGGTTGTTTATAAAACTGGACACTAAACAAAAAAGGTTGTTTATAAATCTGAACACTAAACGAAAAAGGCTGTTTATAAAACTGGACACTAAATGAAAAAGGCTGCCTATACAAATGAACACAAAAGAGGTTGTCTGTACAAATGAGCACTAAACGAAAGAGGTTGTCTAAACAACTGAACTCTAATTGAAAAAGGTTGTCTATACAACTGAACACTAATTGAAAGAGGTTATCTACAGAACTGAACACCAATTGAAAGAAATTGTCTATAAAACTGAACCCTAAATGAAAGAGGCTGCCGGTACAACTGAACCCTAAATGAAAGAAGCTGCCTATACAAATGAACACTAAATGAAATAAGCTGCCTATACAAATGAACACTAAATGAAAGAAGCTGCCTATACAAATGAACACTAAATGAAAGAAGCTGCCTATACAAATGAACACTAAATGAAAGAAGCTGCCTATACAAATGAACACTAAATGAAAGAAGCTGCCTATACAAATGAACACTAAATGAAAGAAGCTGCCTATACAAATGAACACTAAATGAAAGAAGCTGCCTATACAAATGAACACTAAATGAAATAAGCTGCCTATACAAATGAACACTAAATGAAATAAGCTGCCTATACAAATGAACACTAAATGAAATAAGCTGCCTATACAAATGAACACTAAATGAAAGAAGCTGCCTATACAAATGAACACTAAATGAAAGAAGCTGCCTATACAAATGAACACTAAATGAAAGAAGCTGCCTATACAAATGAACACTAAATGAAAGAAGCTGCCTATACAAATGAACACTAAATGAAATAAGCTGCCTATACAAATGAACACTAAATGAAAGAAGCTGTCTATACAACTGAACACTAAATGAAAGAAGCTGCCTATACAAATGAACACTAAATGAAAGAAGCTGCCTATACAAATGAACACTAAATGAAATAAGCTGCCTATACAAATGAACACTAAATGAAAGAAGCTGCCTATACAAATGAACACTAAATGAAAGAAGCTGCCTATACAAATGAACACTAAATGAAAGAAGCTGCCTATACAAATGAACACTAAATGAAATAAGCTGCCTATACAAATGAACGCTAAATGAAAGAAGCTGTCTATACAACTGAACTCTAATCGAAAAAGGCTGACTATTCAACTAAATACAGTCACTATATGACCGAGGTCATCTATACATCTGAACACAAAATGAAAGAGGCTGCCTATACAACTGAACATTAATTGGAAGAGGTTATCTACAGAACTGAACACTAAATGAAATAGGTTGTCTATACAACTGAATACTGATTGAAAGAGATTGTCTATACAACTGAACACTAAACGAAAAAGGCTGACTATGCAACTAAACACTAATTGGAAGAGGTTGTCTATAGAACTGAACCCTAAATGAAAGAGGTTATCTATATAACTGAACACTAATTAAATGAAACTGTCTATACAACTGAACACTAAATGAAAGAGGTTGTCTATACATATGCGTACATCTGAACACTAAAAGAAAGAGGTTGTTTATTCAACTGAACACTCCGAGTTTATAAACGAGTCTCGTTTATAAAACTAAAACGAAAGAGGTGGTTTATATAACTGAACACTAAACTAAAGAGGCTGCCTACACAACTGAACACAAAAATGAAAGAAGCTGCCTATACAACTGAACACTAAAATAGGCTGCTTATACAATTGAACACTCAACGAATGAGGTCGTCTATACAACTGAACACTAAATTGAAAGAGGTCGTCTATACAACTGAAAACAAAATGAAAGAGGTCGATTATAAACTGAACACTAAATGGAAGGGATTACGTTAAAACAACATACTAATGAACTTGCATGAAGACGGTAAACAACGGAAAGGGACTGTTTTCAAATTGCACACTAAATATTTTTTGTGCCCCAAAACAGCGTAAATGAAAGTTTGCGTACTATGCCTGGAATAACAGGAAAAGGGCAGGGAAAAACTGAGTCTGAAATACTGCACTTACAGTGAAATGCTTCGTCCTGATGCCCCTGGTGAGGTGGCTGTCCACGGTTTTGTGAATCACCCTCACCAGCACGTGCGCGTCATCTATACTGTTTACGATGCTCGTCAGCGCGCGCATCACGCGCATTGCGTGTTGAGACAAGCCCGGCGTCTGCTGCAGCTGCTCGCGCGTCAAGTCCCGAAATTCGTCGAAGTAGTTTTGGTTGGAAGGGTATTCGTCAAAGAATCTGAAATTAGTTTAAGGATGAGATAGAAAGGTGAAGCAAAGATGAAATACACCAGAGATAAGATCGAGATATAAAACAGAGTTTAGAGACAGAGATTTCAAACAGAGATGAAACTGTTCGTGAGAGAAGTTCTGACCACACATGGTGTCAGCGCCTGTTGGCCAACGCCCTGCACAAGTTTCACGCGTAGATCTGATATAATCTTTGACACTGAATAAACGCAGTTCTGCCATCAAGAAGAAATTCACTACGCTTTCCAATTTACATAACAACTTTTTGGCACTTTGAATTAGTCTTCCCAAGATGGCGGTAATTGTCAAGAATAACATCCTTATTCCAGCAACCTCCGTTCTTGCACCCTATGTACCAGTCGCTGTTGTGAGATTGGCAAACCGCTTAAAATGATCAAAAGGTTGTAGTTTACTTAGGAGTGATCAAAAAGACCTTACACTCGGTGCAGCGTTGCGCACTGGTTTATTACCACTGCTGTTTGAGCGTCATGAGATTTAATGTGGTTACTGGACTGAAGTGACTCTTAGCCTCTGACGCAAGTAGACACCACCATAATATTAATAAATATAATTTTAAAACGATTCATCTGCTCAGAAATACCTTGAAGTGTTTAAATATAACGAATGATTATGCTGTTTAAGAAAAAGTTATCATAATGCTTAACAGAGGGCGAGACAGTTTACCCAACCAAGTTGCTAGCTAAGGGCTAAAGTAAACATTTTGCTGCCTGCAATTTTGACGCTGATGTAATCCATGTGGTGACGAAAACAACGGTAATTAGCAACAACTCATGCTCTCATTTTACCGTGTGGTGCAGGCGAACCAACAGTTGTCTGCAGACAGCAAAACGAGGCTTAGTGATAAGAATGCGAACTTCCTAATATCACCGATAATCACTCGGTGTTATGTGTTCAATCATCGTTATTTTAACACTGGCTGATACTCACGATATACCTAGGCTCTGAAGGGGTCTGATAATGAATCAGTTAATATGACTAATAAATACAAGTCTGAGGGTGAAGGCGGCCCAAACAACATTCCCAAGCACGTATTGGTCATGAAGTCTTCTGCGGCTTCACCCAAACCCAGCACAAACAGAGCTGAACTGAACAGAACAGAACAGAACAGAACAGAGCAGAGCAGAGCAGAGCAGAACAGAACCGCACCGAACAGAATAAAAAAGAATTGTTAAAAAGTCAACCTGAGCATGAAAGCCAGTCCGTTGGCTTCTGTGTCTTTGCTAACGATGGCCCAACTGGAGCGAATGGCATCACGGTCCTTTGCATTCAGTCCCGTCACGGGGTCACGCTCAGTAGGATCTTGTTCCTGCTTGTTCATTTCCGCCAGGTGAGAACCACTGCACACCAGGTGAAAACACAGGTGAGACATTCTTTAGCATGTGAACATTAACGGTTAGAATGATTCCAGTCTCTGCAGTAAATTAAGGCTATTTCCCTGTCACTGCATCGTCGCTAAGTCATCATCATCACCACCACCACCACCACCATCATCATCATCATCATCATCATCATCATCATCATCATCATCATCATCATCATCATCATCATCCTGGATATAAAAGGTGACGGTGGGGAGGGTGTGAGGGCAGAGGTGCGGTGAGGCCAGCCCTCACTCTCCAACCACCTTCCCCACTCCTTCTTGGGGTTGGAACCATTGCCGTCATGTGATTTTCTGGTCGAAGGCAAAATATTTTTCCATTTGAAATATTTATTGCGAATAAACATCTTGCACATATTTATCAATGACAAAAGATTTAATCAAATTAAGGTTTTTGTTTTGTAACGACTGGTTCAAGTGTGTAAGGAAAATGCAGGAAATCGTCCGTTAAAAATGTTCCAACGTTAAGATGCCTCATCGGACGTGTTAAATGACAGAGTTGAGGAAACGCTAGTGGCTTCCTCAAATCTGTCACTCTCAACAGGCTCGGTTCGTTTGGCCAGTCAACCTTTAAACACGCACTGTTCCTGCTGAGTGTGCAGAATTGAAATAATATTTAAACCTGAACATTTTGTGCATTTTTCTCTTTGACCAACAGTCTGAAACCCAACAGATTGATTGCAGTATGCATTCATCACACCAAGTGTCTGGACCGATCTGCTCGTTTAAAGAACTGTTAAATATCTCACTATATATACAGAGCAATTGGTATTGGACACTTGGGCAATTCTTTTAGTCTAAATATTTATTATTATAAGAACTTAAGTTACAATAACCACTGGAAAACAAAACACAGGCAAGAATAAAAACCAGAGATAGTGCTTGATGACAGATGGGTTCCATGATGCACCGAGGCAGACTGCACGCAACAAAGGATGAATGAGGGATATCTGAAGGCTGGAAAATAAACAAACCTCCCACACCCGCTTCTGCTTGATCTCGTAGTATACAATGGCCACAGCTATTGGGGTGGATGCAACGTGTTTATAGCTCTTTGGGAGGCGTTGTGTTTTTGCACAGTGTGCATTGCCTAACGCAAAGACTTAGCAAAAGACACAAAACTCGAGTTCTGCACACAGATGTTAGTCAGTGAACTTTAACTTCCATCATGACCCACTATCGATGCGGCTCTTTATTCAACGGACGATTGTATGATATTTAATTAATTAAATCGTATAGGTTCTAACCCCAAGACCTCAATGCCTATGGACTAACTTATAGATAATTACGGTGGCTTTAGGCCTTCATGCAGCCGATGAAACGTGTTGGTTGAATTTACCAGACGTATATAGTCTATTATAAGCTTCGTGTACTCTGGCTTTTTAAAGGAGTTGCCTAAGCAATCCCACTACTGTCAGTTTTTGCCTAGGTTAAAGCTTCCTTCTTCAGTTTTCAATTCAAAAATAAATATTCTGTTATTAAGTTTTAATCTAAAGCTTTCTTCATCCTTAAGGCTTTTTACCGTCGCACAAAGGATGAATATTTCAATTGTAAAATGTGTGGTGTGGATTTGTATTCCAATTAATCAGTACAACTTATGTTAATCTGATGAATAAAACTTGATGCAACACCAACAACAAAAGTATTCCAAACCTTGTTTTTGACGGAGGAAAGGAGGGGGGGGGAGGAACGAATACGTGGGGGGGGGGGGGGGGAAGGAGGGGAGAGAGGGGGGATAGGGCTATGACTGAAAAAGCTAAATCACAATGCAGTTTAACGATTGTTTGAAGAATTCAAAGGTGAACATCTAGAAGATTGGAAAACAAATGGTAAAACAAAGCAGGATGAAGGCATGTTGCAGAAAACAAAACATATGAGAGACTGAGAAATATGAGAAATGAATATAAATAAGCCTATAGTTATAAAACTTTCCATTTTTGCATTATGAAAGGAACATTTCGAAACCACCGTTTATGAAATAGCCTATTATGGGAAATCACGAACAATAAAAACTGCTCAAGCCTACAAGATGTTCTAGACTCGATATTCCGAAAGAAAATGGTCACTCTTTTAAGTGGAACACATTTTAATATTTTATTATCCATAAACCGCATGCATAGATAGGTGCACTTAGAGAAGTGATTAAGCTTGATCATGATTTTACTAAGGCCTTATTGCAGACATAGGCACACTGACGTCATCAAATCTCTCTTTCGCTCTCCACTTTCTTTCGTACAGCATACACACTGTAGCGACTGGGTGGATTTCAAACAGTCGTAACGGCAGAACATTTTCATTCACAAATTGCATTCAGTTTCGCACGCAGTTCATGCACGCACCACTCTATCACAGACATGTAGCAAATAAGCAAGGAACGAAGAAATTATCTAGAAATGTTATGCCATCAAGTGCGTTATAACTACAACATTCACTTCAGCATTATGGACATGATTGTATAGTTGTAAAGTATATTATATGGTATGTAAGGTATTTTCTCTCTCTTACACACACACAAACACACAAACACACACCCACACACACCCACACACAGACACACACACCCCCACCCACACCCACACACACCCACACACACACCCACACAGACACACACACAGACACACACACACCCACCCACACCCACCCACACAAATCGATCAGTAGAAAGGTGTCATGGTAGTGTAGCTGGGCACCTTTTTTTTTCCAGATAATGAGTAACCCAATTGTTGTGGCGGTCCTGGATGGAATTCTTGCTCTCCCTACAGCCATTCAACAATTGACTGACAGACTCCGTGTGGAATCCACACCTACCGCACTGCTGTTAGAAAGTCTCTGGGTAATAGATGTGGAGCCTGACGTTACATTCCAGCAGCTGGGGACTTCACCACAAACCTCGATTGTCACTCTGATGTAGGTTAATCAGCTGGGAAGAGGACAGGAAGACGTCGACGTTGTCGATGCGCGTCAGGCGCCTCTGGCACTCCTTGCTTTTCCAATCTGTTTGATATGCATCGAGCACAGGCGCTTGTATTATATTATAGTATTATAGATAGCCATTGGACATTACATTACATTATTATTGCTTTAGGTCCAGCGGACTCTTCCGAGCCAAATCAGAACCGGACAACCCCCGATCCGCATAAAGGATCTGCTGAAACAACCCTAGTGGTAAAACCGAAAGCTCTCCACCAGCCAGTCACTTTACAATAAAGACATCCCACGCAGGGGACGGCTGAGGCTTCACCCCAACTTATCGAACCCCCGTTTACAAAAACAAAATAGAATACAAACATCATTATAAATTATCAACAAAACACATACATATAAAATGCCTACATTGCTAAATAATAACATCATAGGAAGCCCTAGTGACCACCTGGCAGAAAGCGTCCAATATTCCCAAGCTGATCCAACAGACCTCATACACAAATAAGGAGTCTTGTCCCGGAAGAATTTTCAACAAAAAAGGTAGGAGACTGGGCTAGCGTAGAAGACGATAGTATAGCAGATTGATAGAACAGAGCAGGAATGAGGAAGAGCAAATGAGAAAGACAGCGACAGTGGGAATTTAAAGCACTAAATTTCCAGAAAGTGGGGATACTATACTGCTCAAAACAATTGAAGAGCCACCTTTGTTTTTTGGTCACTTATGAACTTGGTAAAATATCGAAGTATTTTGAATTGTTCAAAATATCTTTTTGGTCTGTTTGCATGCAGCATTGAAGAGTCAACGTGAAAGTGAAAAAAAAAAGAGTTGAATTTGTTGTCAGCAACCTTCTTTTATCAGGTAAATTAGCACTTCAGGCACGTGAAAAATGCTGCCAGTTTAAGCGTTTCCATATGAATTAGCAGAAATAATGGACAAAAACCCTGCTTTGCACAGTAAAGCCATGCCAGTAGAGAACACAAATCAGTGATTGTCGTCAGTGTAATGGGTATAAATGTTACAATTTTTCCAACTTGGTTAACCATGCCCCCAAGACGACGTCTGAGTGAAGCAGACCGGGGTCGGGCTCTTGCCTGGCTTGAAGAAGGTGTTGGAGTGCGAGAGACTGGCCGCCGACTAGGAGTACACCATGCAGTCATACAAAGGCTGAGAAATCGTTTCAACGACACGGGAACGACCGCCGAACGAGAAAGGCCTGGACGTCCTCGATGCACCACCAGACAGCAGGACAGATATCTAGTTGTGTCCGCCCTACGGGAAAGAAGAGCCACTGCCAACAACCTCCGGGACCAGCTGCGTGTAGCCGCTAACATTACTGTTTCAGACCAGATAGTACGGAACCTCCTGAGAGAAGCGAACCTCCGCGCCAGGCGTCCAGCAGTACGACCAATCCTGACGCCTTCCCACCGCGCAGCGCGCCTGGCATGGGCCAGGGCTCACGTGGGGTGGACCAGACAGCAGTGGGCGGCGGTCCTCTTTTCTGACGAATCGCGCTTCACTAAGTCCTTCCATGACGGCAGAAATCGGGTTTGGAGGCGAGAAGGCGAGCGCTACAACGACGCGACTGTTATGGAGCGCGACAGATACGGTGGAGGGTCCATCATGGTGTGGGGTGGAATGGGAAGGGCCCACAGAACACCTCTTCACAGAGTTGAGGGCAACCTGACTGGCGTCGGCTACAGGGACAACATCCTGGAGCCCATGGTCATCCCCGCTTTGCAAGCCATGGGCGCCGGCGCCATCTTCCAGGATGACAATGCGCGGCCGTACCGAGCCAGGGTGGTTAACGAGTTCCTACAGCAGCAGAGGGTCAACCGCCTGCAGTGGCCAGCATGCTCACCTGACCTCAACCCAGTAGAGCACCTCTGGGACGAGCTGGGCCGCCGAGTTCGGGCAAACCATCCCCCAGCCTTGAACCTGGATCACCTCTTCGGGATGCTCGAACAAGAGTGGCACAACATCCCTCGAATGACTCTGAGAAGGCTTGGGGAGTCCATGAGACAAAGATGCCTGGATTGCATTCGAGCACACGGTGGACACACGCAATATTGACTGTTTTCTTCATTATCCAAATGTATAGAATTATGAAAACTGGGGTTATTTGTTTTAAGCCCCAAAAAGATGTAAATGAAATGATTTTTCCTTTTTCATTTTAGTAATGTAATGTTGTTCAATAATAAATGTTTCCATCTAAACCATTTTTTGCAAGTTTTTTTGTTCCGGTAAGTTATACATTTAATTTATTCCTCTGGCTCTTCAATTGTTTTGAGCAGTATATTTATACTGAAACCCCCGGCACCCCAACGGGGGTAGCCATTGGACAACTCAATGACATGCTCACAGTGGTGAAGAAACTCCGATGGTATGGCCACGTCACCAGAGCATCAGGCCTTGCAAAAACCATCTTGCAAGGTACGGTGCATGGAGGCAGAAAAAGAGGGAGACAGAAAAAGAGGTCGAAGGACAATATTGGAGAATGGACTGGCTTGACACTGAGCGAAGCCATGAGGGTTGCTGAGGACAGAGAAGGATGGAGTACGCTGTTTATACGATTGTCTGTGGGGCCCCAACGACCTTCGAGTTACGGGATAGGATAGGATAGGATAGGATTATAGATAGCCAAAGGGAGGCTCGTCACAGTGATAGGCGCTCGCGTGTCCAGATACAAGCGCCTGTGGCATCGAGCGAGACTTTTACTGTGCCGCCGTGATAGCCTAATGAGCTGCAGTCCAGACACGAACTTCTTGTGCACGTCTTATTGCTTACTGTTTCTGCAAAACGACTTCCCCATAGCTGTATAAGGAAGAGACCCACAGATTTGGACATGGTGTTCTGTTCTATAGAAGTGAAAGTACAACAATACCTTGGAAAGGCTGAGGTGGTAAAATGGCATGATCAAAGTTGATAAAATGTGGCCTTCGACCAAAACTACAAGTAAAAGGTT